>JAQGCA010002391.1:0-14059 GCA_034698945.1 Protaphorura quadriocellata | reverse complement strand
TGGGATCGGATCGGACGCGGGAGGTTGGGATCGGGATCGGATCGGGATCGCAATTTTGACCAAAGTTGCACCTGTGGCTAAAACCTGTTATCATAATAATATTGAAATGTCAAAGGTACGACTCCAAAGGTGTCGGGTACTATATGACCTCTACACGGAAATATGGCATTCCGTTGATATTCTATCGATTCTTCAACTGAAACACAATGTGCTACTGCAGGCGAAGCCAATTCATTAATAAACCTCGTTACTTTATGAGAGGGCTGGGCCTTCCACCGGCGTTGATCGAAGAAATATAATTTATGGAACGAAAGTTGACACGGGAGAACTGTCATGGTCGAATGGTCATGTTTAAATAAAGGTTGTGTTTTATTTTCTTAGGATAAAAAACTAAAACTAAAATTCATCCTACACTAAGAATTGGTTCGAATTCAAAAGAAAATTAAGTTTGAAAGAAAGAGTCAATCCAAGAAGAATACATAAATTAAGTCACACAGGCACAGGCAATGTAAAACCCAAAAGAAAAGACGCAATTACTTTCTCCATTACGTTGAGGAGAAAGTTTACAAAAACCTTAATCTGGAATGCCAGTTTTACGATCGTCTGTTACACATTCTGACGGATTGGTTTTTACAAAAACAAATTTCAATAGTAGCCTGCCTATTATTATAAAAAAAATCAAACACGACTAGTCATTTCTTTGTTTTACGGGTGTGGGATTACAAAATAGCACTTTCATGCTGACGAGTCCAAAAAGGCCCATACTGTCTCTCCCAGAACACTTTACCGTATTGTACTTAAAGCCCCTTGCAGATCCACGGTAAGCATTTTAGTTTAGCGTAAAAGTCTTTTACTGGACTATCTTCTCTGAAGACGATTATGTTATTCATGTCATATTTGGCATCACCAGAAACGATCAGAGCGTCAGAAACGAGAGAGTATGATTGTGGTCATTTTCGAGAATTCCATTTATAGAGGATTATTAGGTACCTTGCGGTGCCCATTGTGAACCCTTAGAGCAACAACGGAAGTACTCCAAAAACCACATTCACTAACTAGACTGGACTAAAAGAGAAAACTGGAGGACTCCCTTTATTTGGCACCTCAACTTTAGATTACTTTGACTACACTTTCCCAGTATTTCTCTCATTAAAATGTACACCAAACTGATGGACTTTTTAGCAAAAATATTTTTGAATACACAATCCATATTTTATGAGTCTCAACATCTCACTGAATATGAGACATTTAAAGATTTTTATCAACATTTCTTGAAGGGAACTTGAAGGCTACTCAATTTTGTGTATGTAATTGTCGTGCTTCTTATTCCGAAAAAATTACGAGTGTTCTGTCTAGAAAATTTTACTTGTACAGTACACCAAACACACCCAACCTGAAACAAACGAGTAACCTAATTTCACTCATTACAAATAAAGCATGGAATAACATAATCTTGTTATACACCCATAAGATAAAACCTAGTTTACACACAGCAAATTAAATTTAATTAATGCTTGAAGCAAGCAGTAAAGTAACTTTATAGTAATACTTTATATTAGCCCTCAAATTCCAATTTACTTTTACAAAATACAGATACACTTTGCGCCAATATGCCTTTTGTCAAATTGCTCCACAATAAAACTAATTAAGAGCATTGACGGACAAGGACGACAAGCGTAATATTGTTTGTTCATTGAGCTGCTACCTTTCCCGGACATCTGGTTTAGGTTTGACATTGAATCTTGTCCAGAGAACCTAGTAACAAGATTTCGGACCACAGTCACATTGGGATTCGACATTGATAGTAGACTCTCCACACCGTTATCTACGTATATATCCCAACATTTAATATTGAATTATTTTCATTATTATATTTCCAATTTTGAGGGCTCAGTACTGGTTGACCCGAACCCGAACGTAAGAACGTACGACACAAAGAACCAGGGCAAGCAGATTTAGCAGATGTTCTTTCTTTTCTGGGGTGCCCACATCCACATCGTTTTATTTGACGAGTGGAAGTAAATCTATCAGGTAGAAAGAATTAAAACCTAGTCCCGGGATGTATACCAATACAAATAAGCATTTTTGACAAGATGTTAGAAGTACGGGAATTATAAAGAGCAAAACCGTCCGTCACATTACATTTGTAACGGATTTTCCGATTGAAAGTGAATGAAAATGGGTAGAACACCTGGCTTGGGGAAAAAGAGAACGGGATTTTAAAATAAACGCTAAAAAGTGGAATATTTCTGTCAAGACTTATTTTTGTCCTTAAAATGGGAAATCTAAAATTGAACTTAAATATTTTTCTCTGAGGAACCAATGTTTATGACCTCTTCAAATCGTACCTATGATGATTTCGAATTCTAACGAAACTGGAAACCCATGAAAACGTATATTGATTTTCAACAATAATTACGAATATAGCATTCGATACGTCGAAAACACTTCTACACTTCGATAGATCCATATTGTGTGTAATGACAACTCAACTCGGTCATAAATACCGAATTGCTCATTTAAAGAAGCAATCTAATTTTCCAGATAACCTTCTAATTTCCTGAATTCATTCAAATTCTAAAAATATGACAGCGATTTCGGACATAATAACAGAACAAGTATGGGGACATAACATTGTAGTAAGATTTTGAAACAAGCATGGCGTACGATGTACAAGTATTATCGGTTTGGAAATACACCAACATAACAGCAAAGGTGGGCTACCACGGTTTATAAATAGTTTAAGGCACTCAGATAATAACAGGACTTTTGTTTAATCTACTAATAGCCCTCCAGTGGTAATAAATTAGTCAGTCATGTCGTAATTTTAAATAATGCGAGCACGAAGTTATCTCCAGACGGATAGGACTAGGACGTGATATTCATATTTCATTACCATTTACCTGCACGACGGACTGCAACAACGTCTACTTGTCATACTCATACCATATTATAGTATGGGTGATTCAAATTCTAGAGAAATAAAAACTTATTGTCAAATGTATGCATTTGTTCCTATTTCCTACTAATAGCTTCTCCGGAAACTTTTTTACGTTCTACAAATACTAATGTCTATTACCATAAAATACTGATGACTATCTATTTCCAAAGTAACAGTTTACTAATTCTGAAGGTGGATTCCTTTAAAAAATTAAGTTGGATCGACAATTTCATCACAAGACAATTACGAATGACGATATTCAGTAAATTCCATAAATGGCTTAGACAGGTCGGAATTTTAACTTTGATAATATTGCTTGGAATCGTCGAAGATCTCTTCTAGCATAATGATTTAACGAATAAGATATGAAAAGCACAAACACAAAACCTTCTTAATATTCTGAGTGATGACAGAAGCCGACCCGAGAACCTCCTTATATCACCTAATATTTAGTAGCTAACAATGAGAGCTGAAGTCGTTGAGCCCCAAAATAGGGTATAATTCAAAGTTGTATATAAAATTTTATTGAGAAATAAATGCAAGCATACAAGTGAAAATAATATCAATTGAAGGTTTTTATAACACAAGGTCTCGGTTGCAGCAGCCAGTTGCCAGTAGTAAAATGACAGCATGCAGCGATTATCCTTATCCGACCAAGCGGCATGATGACATTATACGACATAATAAAATATCTATTTTCTGTCTTATGTCACTTTAGAATGGATTTACAATAACAATCACTATCCTATTCATGTACATCAATCATTTCTAAACCCGGAAGAATAACGAAAAGCCAAAGACCGATCTGCCTTCCTCGTTCTTTTTAAGCCAATCTATAAACACTAAAATAATTTAACACGATTTATGACATGGTATACCCGTGAACCGTGATGAGCATGATATTAGTGATATGTCAACAATTAAGTTGTCGAGTATTAACACAAAGTTATGTCCCAATTCTTCTTTATTTTACGTCCTCATCATATCCGATCGGACAATTATTGATTTTAACGAGTGACCTTATTTTGAATTCTCGTCATGCTTCCTTGTGAATTGTGGATTGTAGAGTTTTATTTTCGTAATCTTTGCCTTATACTTTCCTTCAAAAAAAATGTCGTCTACAGAAAACTACAGATAAAGCGCGTCGGCGAATGATTGATAAATGGCGAACCAAACCAGGAAACGTCACAATCAAGCGTGCTGTCGTCCAACTGCTCTTCCTGCATACATAAAGCGACCCAGAGACACACTAAAATATGATATAAGAATTCTGAAAGGAGTTTAAAAGCGATATTTTGTAAAATTTTCTGTCTGCATTCTACAAGCGATATTTCTTTCTGGATCTATACACAGTATGATTATTTCCTTCAAATTGATAAATAGGTTGTATATTATCTCTCCTTGCGAGGGCAGATACAGATAGATAGATGGATTGAAGATTAACGGGGTCAGTACCAAATATGACATTGACAAATTGACATGGGACATGCATAATTGACATAATTTACAGCGACAGACAGGGCATGGAAAATGAGACACAAAACTATGAGTATTTGCGTCAAGGCAAATATTGAATAAAACGAAAACCCGGCCGGTTCGGTTCTGAGTCTGAAGTTTTTGTCATTGATTAGTGTGTAGTGTGTGGACTCATTTTAATTGGACATGACAATAATTGTGATGATAATGATAGACTAGCTAGTGGAAGGAATTACTGAATATTTAATTCTTACTCACCAGTGACCAGTCCGTTTGCAGTGATGATTATTACTGGGAAAAGACAGCTATAGACGCACACACGATACAACCCTCCAACGCAGAGAGTCAAAGTGAACTGGACGCAGAGAAAGTGCGGTGAAAAGAGAAGAAATATTGGATCCATTCCCACATGTCTCGGGCAACCAGGAAAATTAGACACACTCATTTCTACAGTGAAATCCTCAGTTAGGCCACTACCTGAATTTAGCGACCACCAGAGTTGGCGACCACCTGAGCTAGACAACCACCAGAGTTGTCGACCACCAGAGTTGGCGACCACCTGAGCTAGACGACCACCAGAGTTTGCGACCACCAGAGTTGGCGACCACCTGAGCTAGACGACCACCAGAGTGGGCGACCACCTGAGCTAGGCCAACACCAGAGTTGGCGACTACCTGAGCTAGGCGGCAACCAGAGAGGTCCAGACTCCAGACGTCTAATAAAATGAAATTCGTCCGCAGAAATCGTAATTGTAGCCCTCAGATAGAACAGAGGTCAGACTAGCACGTCACTGTCCTCGTATTATCCATTACATGGAAGTCGTAACAATATAACTTTGCTGGATTTGTCTCAGTTTATAAATATTTAGCCAATTATTCTGAAGATCGTCTGCATGAGGTTTTAAGTCCGAATTTTCAAAACCCGAACGTCCAGTCGCGATTTACGAAATTAGCAGAAAGCGTTTACCCAGCGTTGCGTTATAATTATGATGCTCCAGCCATTATTACAGTCATTTTTTAGGTTCAAAGTGTTCAAATTTCGGACTTTTTTTGTTTTCGCCAATAAAATAGGACGACTTAAATCTGGATGGATGTGTGGCCTGTGACAAATATATGACTGGACAAATTATGACGCCACTCATAATCCAAAGGATGGCTAATGTCTGGATGCAGAGGAGTTGCCGCCACAGCCATGCATAAACATCATCATGTCATATTATCGTGTCCAGATTTCTGTCGATAGCCCGACGACATGACAAGAAATGACGTGTCTTCCGGTCTCTGATTATGTCCAATTGAATTGAACCGACCTTCCCTATATATCTTATCACAATTAGCTTTGCATCAGTTGTCTGATTAGACTCTACATGAGGATTCTAGGTCGCTAGTCCAGTCTACACTATTCGAATGATGGCTATAAACGGCGGATATACTGATTATAATGCCGAATGCCGCGTAGGATTACATTATAGAAAATTTTGAAAAAATTCGAAACAATTTTTACTGTTAAGATTTTGATTTTCCTTAGTTCTCTAGTTATGTTCCATTGTTCCCAATCAAAATCTTGACGGAAATTTTTTGTTTTTAAATTTCCTGTAGTAATGCATCTAATGAGTGAGTACCATTCCACACGGACGGACGTGAAAACGAAAACAATTGTGATTTAATCCATGATTTTTCTACTTTCAGGCAACGTTCGTTGCCCGAATTGATATCAATGAGGTGACTCTTCACTAGAGAAGTCACTCTAGAGGCAATCGAGGTCCCACATTGATCCAGACAATTACAAGATCTCTGGGGACCAAGTAACGTGTAAACACACCCAACCATACAAGGAACTGGGAAGCAGGCTGACCAAGAGTTGAACCCGGGAGCTCATGGAATAATTAAGCCCGGCATTCACTACGCTGAGACTTCCTGACTCCCTAACCTTTTTGAACTTTTCGAAGATATACACAAAAAGAAGTACCACATTACTGCACGAAAATATTCAGACCCCATTCCGTTAAGACAATTAATGATAGGGTCTAGGTCATGCATGGAAAATCTTCCACAGGAAAAAATTCTTACCCGTATCCTTAACTATAACGGGCATTAGGGTAAGCAATCTTACCCGCATGCCCGTAATACTAAAGGACGGAATCTTACCCGAAGGACCTTTGGCCCTCCTGGAAGATTTTCCATGCATGGTCTAGGTCCTCGTATACAGGTCGTGCCTACTGGTCCTTGTAAGACTACATCCCGCAACTAATAAATCCAGAATGTTAGACTTGTCCAACGGCCATTATACAGGGTGAGTCATAACCTACATGTCCAGATATTCATTTCGCGACCATACCTGACCTACCTACTCTTCAGCGGTCCAACTTCACTACAACGGTCCTCCGCCACATTCATAATTTAGTTGTCACGAGGTGTCAATTAAGTTTTAAAGGTTCTTTGGAAAAAGTGAGATATAGATTTTAAAGTAGCCTAATACGAAATACATATCAGAGGTTTCGGTTTTTTGATGTGAAATAAATATTCTTCCCGGTTTCGAAGTGAGATAAATTGGGATTCAGAATCGAAATTATGAAGTGAAATAAAGGTTTTCGAGATTTTGATACTATATAAAGGTTTTAGTATTCTTTCGACTCCTAGATGACAAAAAAATTCGAAAGTAGATCCGTCCGACAGGACGGCCTGCCTTGCTAGCAATATCCCTACACAAAAAATGGTTGGTCATTGTATCCGACTACAACTGTAGGGCGTTACCACTGTCTTTATTCATTAATTCATTTTAAATTACAATATTTTAGTCCAATTGTAATGTGTGACATTATTTGAAATGAAATATTGTCGTGAATAAAGAAAATTCGAACAACGAAAATAATATCGTACCAAAGATACGTAAACTTATTATTGTTATACAATACTAATAATAACATTATGAGTGATTAACACCTGGTAATGTTTTAGAATTTTAACCCAACCACAGACAAAAAGTATAGTGCTACTTAATAATGTGTGCCGCGGACCATATTAGGAACATCCGCATGACATTTCTGGATATATTGTTGGACCATGTCGGTTCGAATAACCACAAACCGGCGATAAGGGTGACCTTCCAACTTAGTCCCATTAGAATCTTCTTCATAGATATCCCCATACTCACTGACGTCCAAAGGAATTTCATGTACACAAGATGCATACTAGCAAACCGTCAAAATATAACAACTTGTAGAATTCAACTTATGAGTCATCTACGGCTTAACTACTTCAAATAATATTTTTTAACATACCTCTTCCAATAACTCTTGCTCCAAAAGCTGAAACTTTGTTGGACCAGTTTCATCCCCTTTGTAGACCCTCTCTACCACCAATAAATACTCAATGTGAGGTTCTCCAGTTAATTCTTCACTGAAATAGAAAATAATTAAATGTTAAACTTATGCCTAACAGAAACAGAAATTCTAACTTATTATTAAGACGAAACTCACAAATAAAATACTTAAACATAGCATTCTGAAAACGAAAGAAATAGAGTACAATTTGATACCTACATGTGGTGCTCGTTTTTTCAAAGTAAAAGTTAGACACTGCAACTTTTAAAACATGACACAACATATTTTTTAATGAAATTAAATACATGACGACTGAACAACTAAAGGCAAGAAATGTTATCCCTGTAGTGAAGACTCATAAAATTCACGAACTAAAACGTTAAATATTGCAAGAACTAAATCAATGAATGTCACGAATTAAAAATGTTCTTTGTTGTAATCACCAAAGGCTTTCGATCTGAGCAATGGAAGCAGCAGTTGGTAAGTTTACGAATCTGTCGTATATTAAAAGGGCCAATTTAGGCCTCCACGCCTTCACAGTATCAAAGAAGTCCCTAGATTCCTCGGAATTTTCAGAACATTCAAGTGCCGACTCAAGTGCGAAATTAAATATAGAGTTGACCGGATCGGACGCCTAGTAATAGAAAAAATAAACATAAAATTAGTTCTAATTATTAATCGGTAATATTATAAAAGAGAAAATTGTTTAGCCTTACAACATTTTGAATTGGAGTGATGACTGTACAAACACCAAAAACTCCCATATTAGCGTCCTCACTATCATCATCAGGATCAATTGGTCTCTGCGTGAAAAAAAATATTGTTATCGATCATGTTTCTTAAATGTATGCATACTCTATTGATTGAATAATGGTTTTCGAATCATTTTAAAAACTATACAAGATCAAATTTTGAAACGGAGGTTAGTTAATTTTTCCAGATGTACAAATATAACGTGCAATAATTGTACAGTAAAGGATAAACAATTTCAGGATTTCTTAAACAGAAACACAAGGCTGACAATTGGTTAGTTTGAAAATAATATTGAAATAAATATACATACCGTCAAAATAGAACCAATGTGATTCTGTTCAATGATTTTATCTACGATGAGATTCACATCAACATTCGTGAAACGTAGAAGAGAATTAAGGAGACTAAAAATTGACTCCTTATCCTCCTCCTGAGGCGTCACTCCTTCCAAATTCAACATTATCTCCGTAGGGTCCATTTTGCAGTTAATTGTTAGTCCGAAATCTAAGAAATATAATTGTCTCCGTGACGGGTACAATTCCAGAGTGGATTAAGCACGTGGGACGAGTTTGGACTCTGTTTTTTCCCACGACTTCCCGTCGTCTCAAAACACCCACGACCACTGGCCTTTAAAATAATCAGATATCCTTGGACGCCAGGATGCACCGAGTATATTGGTAATATTATATTCGGCCACCGAACTATTTGGCTAATCAAATATCCAGCTTTAAATCCTTCAGGGCCTTTCATTTCTGGTATTGATGCACCGGATACCCGCCAGGATAATTTTTCCTATTTGAGATATCACTGGAATTGTGCTTCCTGAGCGAGCCCTCAGATCGTTGAAAATACGAAAGTCATTTGACCGGATATCCGGCTGGATGATTTAAATTATCCGGCCAAGATTTCTTGGTATTTACCCTAACCTGAGTGCGTACTACATATGATATGAATACAGTAATATCAAAAATTTTCCGGCTGGATATCCGACACGGTAGGTACATCACTAATTTCGGACATGCATGTCCATAGAAATTCCGATTTGAGTGATTTGTCTACCGAGTAGTACCGGTATCTTCGGCCGAATAGCATCCGGATGTTCAGCTGAATATTGCTAAATTCTGCCAAACTGAATATTTGGTAGACCTCTACTATAGACGTCCATCGAATTGATCAGCCAAATATTACCGATTATCGAATATTTTCCTATTCGGCACTCCCATAAATGGAGGATATTAGGTCAAGTTCGTCGAATACAGTACTTTTGCCCAATTATTAGCGAATAAAGAGTATATAATCCTTATCAGCCGACCCGATAACCGGAGAATTTCCGAGCAAATATTACCGAATTCTGAATATGTATTTTGTCAACCTGAGAAATGGTGGACATGTGTGCCAAGTTCATCGAATATTTGGCAAGAATATTTAGCCAACGCACGCATAGGGACAGGGAGTGGTTTGATGTCCACACACATTGTCCACCCGAGCGATAGTACAAAGTCGTACCGCTAGTGACTAGACCGTAGCTAATTGATGATCGACAACTTAAAAAAATAGATTGTCAGTTTTAATTATAATTGGCTATATACAACTCATTTCACTTTGTCCTTAGATAAAACTCCAGAAGGATGTTCAAAATAAATCAGCACAACTTGCACAACTTTCAAAATTGTGTTTTCCAAGAGTGTACTTTTCATTAGCTCGGGTTGGTTGGGTTTCTTCTGAAAAAATTATTTAAAATTATCCGAGTCTTGCCGTGCCTATTAGAGGAGAAATCAACCGAGTTCATTTAGTCCATTATTTTAATTCTTAGACCACTAATTCTAGGAAGTTCCGACGAGTAGCAGCCGTCGCAAGATGCCTCAGTCTGTATTGACTTTCTATTTGGCTACTTCTTGCATGTAATTTTGAACTTCGAAGGAACCGTGTTGACGTGTAAAATGTTAGTTAGAAGTGTAGATGTTAATGTAAAATATTAAAAACTTATGTTAATAAGTCACTCAATAATTATAAAATTTATGCCAATGATGTTAGTTGAATTTTCAGCATTGTCAAATAATTGCTTGAGTGAATACGGAAGTTTGGATCGGGTCGGGTCAAGTGCACTGGTTCGGGCACAAAACAATTGTGTCGTGTCACTAACTAGTAGTAGTACGAGAAATATGATTAGATAAAAATTACAATCACAATTATGTTTGTCACAAGTGGGAAGTAGCAGGAGAACTATGCTGTGTAGACTTTAACACATAAGGTTAATTTTGTTATCTCAAAATTTATAGTTAAAACTCGGATTAAATTCGGATTTTAATGTAGGATTTAATTGTCTTGAGACAGTTTGATGAGCTGGCTCTCCTTGCTGCGGAAAGTGTACAGATTACGGAATTTCTACAGTTTTAGCCTCCCTGCTGTAGCTGTGGAATTTTTGAAACCCGGTCCCAACTTTTTTTTAAAAAAATACGGATAATTTATTGCAAGAAGATATTAAATAATGCCGTGGCGCATTGTCTCTCCTGGTGCTAGTTTATTTTGGGGAGAAATTGCTGTACGAGTAATCACCATCACACTTTTTGCGTAAGCTGTCAATTTATTCAACTATTACAGTGCAGCTAATAAGAAATACCGCTTTATTTTTTGCCAGGCTCAATTTTGCAACACTTTTTAATTTCATTATCAGGTTCACAGAGGATGTCAACCCATTTTGGAGAGAAATTCAGCAAGAAGAGGTTTGGTTGTACAAATATCCAAATACAGAGGGGTACGTTTCAACCGCTGCGCTTTATGTAAGTGTATTAATTTATAAAATGACAAGTATGGGTTTTAAAAATGTCGGAATTACTTTTACAGGCAATCGCCATCATTGCGTCAATTTCTATTATTTCAATCTACTTTTTTATAAATCGTGATTTCCGTGAAGCTTGGGAAGCTTTACTGGTACCGAGGTACACAAATACAATTATATAATTACGTACGTACAACTATAATTAATTATTATTTGATAATTAGCTCTTTTATTACAGCTTATCCATTCCTTTGTGTGGACTAATCACAAATACAATAAAAATAACAGTTGGTAATTCCTTCTTTTTTTTCAAAGTGTGCAATTCCTTTTGTGTCGGTGTTATGTATTTCACGATAAGTTTTCTGATCTCTTAACAGGACGGCCACGTCCGGATTATTTTGACAGATGCTTTCCAGGGATGCATGAATTCAACATATCTTTGCCATGTACTGGTGATCCTCAAAAGGTACTTGAAGGCCGAAAAAGTTTTCCAAGTGGACATTCCTCGTGTAAGTTAATTCCAAGATTTCTTCCTGTGAGGAAACCACTTTTCATGGAAAAACCATGTCAACTCAAAATTCGAGGCAACATGTTCACTACTGGAATTTTTTTTGGAGTATCCAACCACATATGGATCTTAGAAATCCTAAAAAAACGTCGTCCGAGATAGAGATAATCATCATATTCGTACACGGAGATTTGACGGATTTACGTGAACAGTAGTTTCTTTAAGTAGAATATGCCTGTGAATTAAACGCCATTATTTGGCAGTATATTGACATATTTTTCTCTAAAATATTCCAGCGAGTTTCTCCACAATGACCTTTCTGGCGTTATATTTGGCTGGAAAACTGGGGACTTTCAATGCACGAGGACGTGGACAAGCTTGGCGTCTTGTCGTACTATTATTCCCATTCATTTTCGCTCTGTTGGTCGCGATTAGTCGAACTTGTGATTACCATCACCACTGGCAAGGTAATATACTGGTAATTTCAAGGTTCAGCAAGGTGTTCCCTACCTTGCTATGTTGTGGGGTTAGATCACTTCGTCAGGCATGGCACTGTTTCGTTTTCTCCCTGCTACCAGGGGTACCTTCCTCATGCTAAAATGGAAAGGTTTTCTATGTAGTATTTGAAATTTTTGAAAAAGTAACTAATTATAGTAATATTTATTACGTATGTACAGATGTAACTGTCGGTGGAATCTTGGGAATTTTAACTTCTTACATGGTTTACCAACACTATTATCCTAGTCTGTCACACCCGTCCAGTGAATTACCTTTGGCTTTATTAAATGAGGCGTCGGAGAATCGAACTGGTGCTCCCACGCCAGCCTCAAATCGTCGCCTAATGTCACAAGCAAGCTCGTCACTCACACTGGTCAAGAATGTTTGAAGAACCGGCCACAAATCTCTGAGATTTAATTCAAGTTTTTCCTGTAAAGTCGTCGTAACTTTATTCTCTTAATTCTGCACTCGATGTTTTAAAAGAGCGTTTTAAAATTTTATTTTAACACTGAGAATTACGGTGAATTTCGAGTGGAGATTTACAAGAGATTTTTAAAGCGACCGTGATATAGAATAATGTAAAATCACTTCGTTTTAATACGATGACAAAATTGTCATTCTTTTATCGAAACTTTTTTAATTCCATACTTAGGAAGACTGTTCTACAAATATTTTAAATTGAGAAACTTGAAAGTACTTATTACGACTGATCCGTCCTTCAAGTAAATTATTGGTGCCAGCACATTCGTATTAGATTTCTAGAAATTATGATTGGACCGGGCTTGTTTCTCAAACCCAATATCTGTAACTTTTCAAGAAATCAGGCAAGACAAAATTTTGTTTTTCTTCAACTTGAAGTTGTTCTATTTGGTCCAACCTAGACTGCGAAATGTAAACTTTTCCTAACATTCCGAAAGTGTTCTTGGAAGACGGTTCGCCTCACATGCAATCACCAATAACCTACTACTTGCACCTAAATGTCACACATTTCCAATCGAGTTATTTGATTTACAAAAGTAATAAAATCATTTCTTACTTCATTTATTTGTTCTTGGAGAATTTGAAACGTGGAATTTTCGTGTTTGATTTTACATCGGCATGAGCTCTGAGTTGGTAGCATAAATAGGGACATCCGATCCGAATGGCTGCAAAGTTGCAGGATTAGTGAGATTATAAAACATTTTTGAAGTTGGAATTGACTCTTACACGCAAACTAATATAAGAAGATATTGCGGGTGGAAAGTACATCAGAATGACCTCTGAGCTAAAGTAGTCAATGGCGATAAAAAGTTTGGTGGATTTGGGTGAAGTAATAATATAATTTCAAACCTATATGTAAGTGGAGCCACAATAGTAAATGGGCCAAATGTTCACCTTTCATCAAGTGAATATACGACATAGCACTCCATAGCAGCCGATCTGCAATGACATGTAATAAGTGAACTCTAAATTAATGGTGGCGATAGCAGATCCTCTGCAAAAAGCTTCAACATGCAGATCATCTGGCACATCGAATCACCACTTCAGTCCAAATGTAAAATCAAGCTGTGACAATGGACACAATGTTTTTCAATTTCTACATTTCATCATTAGTTTTTAATTTTTGCACAGCACTGGCTTCGCTTTTGTCTTTATACATACATCATTCTATTTGAGAGTTTGAACGTGCCTGCGCGTTTAATTTTTATTCGCTGCTGCTAGCTTTTTTTTGAGAGATTCTGGCATCTCAGCTGGTGGTGGTCGTGGAAGCCTGAAGTATACTTTGATACCATCATAAATGAA
>JAQGCA010002390.1:0-14062 GCA_034698945.1 Protaphorura quadriocellata | reverse complement strand
TTATCTTTCCAGAATTTTTTTAAAAAAAGTGTATTCATCCGACCCGATGACCTCTACATTTCTCAAAAGCGCGATGCACATGCTTTAATTTCATGCAAAAATAATTTTGAAATTCCGATGGGAATTATTAAAAATATTTATTCGAACAGAAATTTTCGGGTTTTTTTCTACTTTCTACCTTTCCAGATTTTTTTAAAAAAAAATCTATTCATCCGACCCGGTGACCTTTAGATTTTTCAAAAGCGCGATGCACATGCTTTAATGTCATGCCAAAATTATTTCGAAATTCTGATGGGAGTTATCGAAAAGATTAATTTGACACAAATTTTTGGAATTTTTTTTGACTTTTTATATTTCAAGATTTTTTTTTGAAAAAATCTATTCATCCGACCCGATGACCTCTACACTTTTGAAAAGAAGCAGGCAGACTTTGTTCCGACGGAGTTGCATGCATAATGGGGTTCAAAGGCAGTGATGAAGGACTTCAGGCTGCAAACGATTTCTGCATGTGAACCTGCAACCTCGTATCACCCGACCTACACCCGTGCAGAGAGGAAAGTTTGTGTTCGACATAACGCCTATAGGTTGCACTATGCTGCACGAAAAGGGATACCCATTGACAGTCTGGCAGAGAGTGTGTAAAGCCAGCTACGAAGAAAACGCTCGGGATTTCTACAAGGAGAGTGAAGGTTAGTAATTCACTGTCCTTCTAAATACAGATTTGGGCTGCAGGACTATTAATGGTAAGGTGGATACTTCACAGGAGAAGAGATGCAAGCGTACTGTCCTGACGATGAGTGCACCGACAACGCGTTTCCCAACCTTGCAGTTGCGTACCGTCGTCCCAGTCATTGCCGGGAAGTTGGCACCCCCTCGACATCAAGTAGTGCGTTTGGTGACCACAACTACGCTTACGACCCGGAAGACTTGCACGGAAGATTTTATTGTGTTGTGTGTGGCGAAGGGTGTGGTCCGGAAGCATGTCACGGTTGTGCACGGCCATTTCACATGTCCGATTCTTGCGTTGCGCCAGCAGAGAAGTGGGTGAATGGAAGGGTTAGTGTATTTATCCGCAAAGCGTTGAGCCAAGATAATATTACGTTTAATCAAAAGCGATTTCTTTATGATTTAAGATACATTGCCGTAACTGTGGTGAGTACATGGACTAACCACTAGATTCGGGCCGTGCATCTGATACTTCAGTGGAGTGCACTTTATTTCTTGTATGTACAAATTCTTCCAACTATAAATATTAAATTTCATTCAATGCATGGCAATCAAGTTGGCAGCTGGTTGTAACTTTTTCAGTTAAATGTATTTTTTTCCTTAAGTGTATGTCATAGTTATTCACTTTTGCGATTAATTACCTGAATAAAGTGTCTCGTGACATAGCTCAAATTAATATCAACTGTTTTCAGAAAATTACAGTGCGCGACAGCACATTAAAAACGCAAAATCAACACATCAATTTTTTATAACTCGTAACGTCGTTTTATAATTACTGCATACTGTATTATTCAGGTTTTGGCATTTATGTAGTGTTGTGATCGTCCAAATTCTTCCTTCATGTTCGTGTAGGCAATTTTATAAACAGGCCCGTAATTTGAAATACTGCTTTGCTCTGCACTTTTTAACTTAACCAACAATTCATCCTCTGTATTCACGGTGCTAACTATCAAATCCATCCTTTCTTACCTTCTCCTATCTTACCCCCTCCCCTGGGTCACAAATGTTGGCTTGCTACTTTTAAATGTACATTCCACATTTATGAACTTGGGAAAAACATAAGTCAACAGTGTCCTGCAACGTCCCGAACATGCATTTGTAATAGACGTACTACTTAAATGGAAATGTACATATGCAGTGCATGTGCGTTGCCTGAGGTGGTGTGGAAGATCACGCGTATTCCTACATCAACATATCCAACATCAATAGTGTAACCTGATTAGCTTAATTAATTTTTATTATTATGTTAACGTAGAATCAAACTGAATATCACAAAATTTGGAGAAAATAATTTTGTCAAGCATACTTATATCTGCTCATGATCTGGGAATTTAAGAAGGTGTGGATTCAATCTGTTATATACACCCCTTTCCAATCTAATCATTCCATATCTGAATTCCGTTTTTTAGATGGAACAAATTTATTGCTACGGACCGTACATGCGTCAAGACCGGCATCTAATAAGGGCTAACAAGGCTCGATTGGTAAGAAGATGGCAGTGGCGTGGTGTCCAGGAATTGATTACACTCGAAGACAATGTACGTGATGTTGTTGAAGGGAATTCTCCGAATCACAAGTATCCCGGAAGACTTCCTGAAGTCGCAGTGGACAAATTGAGATTCTTCCAAGGACTGTACGGAAAAGGATTCAACATATCATATAAGCAAGGATTACTACTGAAACATGGTTTAGGTGAAATACCTGCAAAACCAGAAGACGACTGGAGAGGAAGAGAGGACATTGTTCCAAATAAAAACGATCGTGATTTGATACGAAAGGAGTACCAGTACCTCTCATGCAACAGGCCAGTCAGCACGTATCCGTTTCAATTTGGCCAAATGCCGGCCCTTCGTTCTGACAACCCAGATCTAAAGATACAGCAAGAGAGAAATAGGATTGTTCGGGAAGCCTGGACTCGACGCTTTGTGCCAGCCGGTGCCAAACTTCTTACAGCAGAGAGAATACCTGCTGTGACTTGTCCGCCTAAACGGAAGCAATTCGTTTGTGATAAAACTTTTCGTAATGGGCAACCGTGTACAAAGGGATATTACACAGAAAGAATGTACAATCTCCACTTATTGAAAAAACACGGTTTCCGGTCCCGGTTATTCAAAACAATGCAAATCTAAACGAATTTAGGGGCAATAAAAGATGCAAATATTAGATTGATAAGACGTCTTATTTTCTCGACTTTTAACATTTGCATTAATATCCACCGCACTCAGAAAATCCCAGTGCATGACAGCACTTTACAAACGCATCATCAACATATCAATTTTTATCTACTCGCATTATCGTAATTTGTATTAATATCCCCCGTTCAGAACATCCCAGTGGGTGACAACATTATTAATCGACACAATTTTCTATCGACTTGTAAGATCGTAATTTCTGTTCTGTGATTTATGTTCATTATTCATGCTCATTATTCATGTTTGTATATGTTATTTCACAAAAAGGTCTGTACTACCAGCGATGCCACCAGTCTCACAACTCCATTCGGAGCGTTTCCTTCTACTAGGGGTACCTTCGTAGTCTCTCGACTCTATTTGGAGCGTTTCCTACTACTAGGGGTACCATCGTAGTCTCTCGACTCCATTTTAAGCGTTTCCTACTACTAGGGATACCGTCGTAGTCTTTCGACTCCATTTGGAGGGTTTCCTACTACTAGGGGTACCACATTGGTCTTTCCACTCCATTCGGAGTGTTTCCTACTACTAGGGGTACCATCGTAGTCTCTCGACTCCATTTGGAGTGCTTCTTATTACTCGGGATACCACCTTGGTCATTCCACACTCCAATCGGAGTGATTCCTACTGCTAGGGGTACCACCTTGGTCTCTCAACTCCATTTGGATTGATTCCTACTGCTAGGGGTACCATCGTAGTCTCTCAACTCCAATCGGAGTATTTTCCTACTGCTAGGGGTACCACCTTGGTCTCTCAACTCCATTTGGATTGATTCCTACTGCTAGGGGTACCATCGTAGTCTCTCGACTCCATTTGGAGTATTTCCCTACTACTAGGTGTACCACCTTGGTCTTTCCACTACATTCGGAGTGTTTCCTACTGCTAGGGGTACCATCGTAGTCTCTCAACTCCATTTAAAGTGTTCCCTACTACTGGGGGTACCATCGTAGACTCTCGATGTTTAGATTTCAAAGAGAGATAACGAAATCCAAAATCAGTCAGCTGGTAGGCATAACGAGGGTGCGGCCCCTGAATCAAACCGCGTTTAAATTCATGTACATATCATGGATATGGATGCCATGGTACGATTTCAAAAAACGCAACAAATATCTTTTACTTTGATCATGCCTCTGGTGCGTTATACGGAGGTTATACTGCTACAAAAATTATATATTAATCTTGAAAATTATTAAAATTATACTTACTAAAGCAAATCCAGGCACTCCAAGAAATATTCTGTCACTATTTATTGTAAATTTTCGTCTTCCAGATGTGCACGATGACGACATAGTGTTGTCGTTTGAACCGACCCGTAGAACCTGGTCAAATAATATTAAAATTGCCAGAAATGTCTGGATTCTGGTATCAAAATGAAATATTTTCTAATTAATTCGTGTCACAGTAATTTACATTAGTTTGAAACCAAAACAATGCTTTCCGTTGGGCACCACCAAAAATCCAATTCTTTATACATTTATTTGAATTCTTGAAACAATTCCCGCATTTCCCGCCAAGCCAACTCAACTGTACCCGTTCTAGTTGGCCCAAGTTGAGATATTTTCATTGTTCGAAAAATTGTATATTTTTAAATAACCAAATCTTCATTCAGTCTCCGTGTTCCAATCAAAAATTACCTACGACTACGAGACACGGAGATACGTTTCTTAAAAACCTCTCCGGATCGATTCGTTAATGTTTTAATTTGTGTGCCGACATTCGAACAAGTTATCAAAATAAGTGTTACATATAATTTAAAACAAGTGCATAACAGGTTTTGTTTATTACAGAATAATTACGAAAACATTCGTCTCACATCGTTCAAAAATTTCTCATCGAACTTCACAATAATTTTGAAATGACAATAACATGCCGATAAATTGATCTACTTGAGGAATATTGTACACATAATTAAAATATTATAATTCTTAGGAATAGTTTAGAATCTTAACATATTCATATTCATCTTTCATTTAGTAACACGAAGATGTACTTGCAGAATCCTTTCCTGAATAACATTGCGGATCCCAAGCCCTCATATTTGCAAGTGCACGATTAAGCTTTTGACACCATAGGTCACGTTCATCTTTACTATCCGCAGATATCAGGTGTTTAACGTACGTATTTCTACCCTCACAAACTGTGACCAATGATTCCTTATCGGTGTCCCGACGTGGGCGTGACATTACGAGCATGAATGTATTCGCCCTTGCACAGATCTCTCGGCCAACCGGTTTAACATTCGATGTCACGCAATTTCTAAGTGTAATCACGGTATGGGGATTTGTAACCTACAATGAAAAAATTATTGAAGAATTTTATATTTAAGATACCTAAAATTTCAATTACGGTTCAGATGAAAATAAAAAAAGTTCGAATCGACCTTACCTTTGATTGCTCATCCTCAGGGTACATGTAAGAAATCAGTTCTGTCGGAGTTAACGTACACCAACGACGATGCCAAGCCCCAAAACCAGCTACATCATCAAAAACTGTCAAGAATCCACGTTCCTCAACACCATCTTCAGCAGAACATTCTATTTTCACAGCCGCAGATCCTTCCAAAGGACTTGAACATCCTTCCAAACGAATCGAAGATTGTCCCAAATTACTAATGTTCAATAGTAAGCTTCCACACAGTTTGAAATTAGATGTTCTGACTGCATCAGGTCCAGCCGGGCTTGCCTGGTAACCTCGACTCAATTTTTGCACATCTTTTGACTTCTTTGGAGTTTTTTCCTGTATAAATCAAAAGGAAACTTTTGGAATCAAAGAACCAAGAGGGTGAGTGGACGAGATCATTTTGGGGCAACCCTCGCAGGTTCCCTTTCGTGAAGGATCGATTCGTGCCTTTGACGAACCCGAACAGTACGAGTTAGAAGCTCTTTAACGGGATAAGATCATAAATTATTTTATCAGCTTACCTTCGTATTGATATGATATTTTGCTTCGTGCGGAAGAAACTCCTTGCGAGACCGAAGAACGTAGAAATCCATCCTCACTTCAAATTCTGGCTCCAAATGCTTGAAGGAGAATGAATTTGGGAAACTGACGTTTCCTCCAGTTGATCCATCCGAAACAGAAACCAGAGGGCTAACCTCCAGATGATTCCTGTAGCGAGCCAAACAGATGAAATGACAGACTGTATCCATAGTTGGTGTTGCAGTCGTCGCTTTCTTGAGGTTATGTGGAACTTCGACATTAGTAATAGTCATAGTTCCTCGGCAAGTGGGACTTAAGTCTTGTTTACTCGGTGAAATTGCAGTCATCTTTGAGAGAACACCTTCAGTTTTCAATCGGTGAATTTCATTCAGCAGGGCCGTACGTTTTTGAGCTGTTATGTAAACAATTTCGTCAGTTTGGTTCGAGTATACAATTTAGGAATTTCAATTTAATTCGTTCATTTCTCATTTGAGTCAATCAAACCCATCTCTCAATTATGTCGGTCTTTAATCAATTTTAAGCTGGATTGAGTTGTTTAAAGCCGTTGGTAATTAATTTCAAAACTGTTTGGAAAGGTTGGATTTTATTTTAAACCTTGCTAATTTAAACTCGCTGTTATTATTACAATAATTTGAACTCCTAATTCATAACTTACCTGTACAAACTAAAAAAATGTTATCATTTCTCGAAATGTTTGAATTTCTACTTACTTGCGATCAGAAGTATACGCTCGCACTCAACATTTTCAGTAGAATCTGAAAATTCTACTTTAGATTTGCACAGACTCAGAGCTTTGCTAATTTGACCGATACTTCTCTGTTGATGCGCCACCTTTAATTCATTTAAGAGTCAAATTAATTGCATGCAAACTCGGTTTTTTCGATATAGTACAAAAAATTAACGACAAAAGTCTTGGTGAAAATTGAGGTAAGATTTTTGTTTGTAGGAATTTTCTAGTAAAATATATTCTGGGTTTAGTGTCCCCACGAACCTCTTCATCCAATTTTGCAATCATTAAGTTCAATGATGTTTTGTCAGTGGGCGGCGTAGGGGCTGGAATTTCATTAGGAGATATATTCTCTTCCCGCAACTTAAATCTTGGAGTAAGTGTCATAGTCTGTATTTTAAAAAGAGATTAGTAAAAAAGAAGCCAATAGCTCATAGTCAGAAGTTCAAATTACCTTTTCCTGCTGTTTTCTATAAACACTGACTGTATGCACCAGTGGTGTGCCAACAGGTGAGGCAATCTTACTGAACAAAGGAGAAGATGCTATTATACAGCTCGAATCCTAGAAATCCCCCAAAAAACGGGAAAACTGATTATTACCCACAACCCAGAAATGGAATAATGCACGTGAAATAGAAAAGTTTGAGACAGAATGAGACAAAGAACCTGATCAGAAGCAACAGGTAATTCTTTAGAAGCATGATTGTCGTCAGGGACCATAGCGTCATTCTCCGGAGCAGGAGCTAGTATTGGAACTGGACAATTGACTATCGGAGATTCATCTGATTCTGATTGAGCTTCCACAGCAGTACAAGTTGTAATTGTTGGTGACCTTAACCGTACGGATGATTGTTCAGCTTTAACCGTATCATCAATGCTACTCCTTCGTGATATTTCTTCTGTGAGTCTCCAGACAGTTTCAGATTGACTCTCCGTTTCATCGATAACATTGCTCTTCGGTGTTGATGATAAATGTGGGTTGAGTTCAGACTGATTAGAAGATGATACAGAAGACAGCGACAGGGATACAAATGAAGGGAAAATAGAATTTAGTTAGGAAATTAGATTAGCAAATGAGACTTAGTGGCCAAGCTTAAGTTAGGCATTAAACAACTTTAGGACATGGAATCTAGTCCTCGTAAGTTAAGCAACGAGTGAGAAAATAATAGAACTGTATAGGACTACTCGAAATAGAAAACAGTAGATAAAGTATTTGTAATGTCAATGTCATATTCTTCTAAAAATGTCGATAATAGGAAGACGATCGAATCGACGATACTAAACAAAGTCAATAAGAATCGCAACGGAAATAGCAATAAAAGCAATTCCTTATTACGTTACTTAGTTACTTCGAGACAGCGTCTTCCTGAAGATAAAAACTACTGAATTCTTCTGAGAATCACCGTAAAAACTATTTGAAGTAAACGTGAAATAACAGAAATTCAATAACGTAAAACATTCGAAAAGCCTGTCTCAATCTCAAAAAGTACTGGAAAAAATTTATCAGTACTTTCAACTTTCTCCATTGAGTACGTAGAGCAAGCAAACCCAACGAAGCTGATTTGAAATACAAGACTAGGGGACTAGGCTTAGAAATACAGCCCGGGCTTTTGTTTTTGTTATATAAGTTTTAAGGTATTTCTCAACAGGGAATGACAGCAGCAGAAATAACATTCTTCAACAAATACCTCAATGACAGTATCCAAGGTAAAATCTTGCCCTTCTAAAGCTTCATCGATATACGCGTCAATCTGTCGACAAGCCAATGATGCACTGAACTATAAGATTTAAATTACTGTCTATTAGTTTTCAATTAACGGTGACCAAATAAAAAAAATAAAAATAAAAACAAAGTTACATCTTCAGTGCGTCTATGAAATGGATTTCTCCTTGGTTTCGGAGTCTCATATTCCTCCACCTTAGCCTTAGCCATGATCTCAATCTGAGCCCCCAAACTTGACCCACTGAGCATTGAAGTCTCGGAATCCATATCTTCATCACCACCTAGGTCCATATTATCTTGGACCATGTCCATGTCACCCTCACCTTCATTCTCCGTCTCAGTTGTTTCAGTATCGATATCAGTCAGTGATGGATACAAATGTCCTGGCTTTGGATCACTCACCCGGATCCGCTTCACATCCCTTGACCCAGGATACTTGGACTTCGGGCTTGGTGACCGCGAGGATGGTGAAACGGAGCGCTTGGGTGTGGACATATTATTGCGAGTTCGCACGCGCGGTGATGACCGATTTGGTGAAATTGCAGGCGATGGAGGAGGTACCGGAGACGATTTCTTCGGTGATACTGAAGACCGGCCACTAACCGCCGTAATCGGCATTGGCGGGGATGGTGGTGGTGCCATTGTAGCAGTTGCAGAAGTTTGTGACATTGATGGGTGACTGTTAACAAAGAAATGGAAAACAAAAGTTACTTAATCATCCGTAGTAAAATAGAGATGACGGCAACGTTTGCTACTTCAGTATAAGGAAAGGTCTCGATCCCTCTGGCTAACATGATGAAATGGTCACTTTAAATAGATTTTCTCCACCGAAGATTTCTGCTACTATTTGAATTTCAATTCTTACGACTGCGCTCGATTTTAGTATTTTTCAAGAACTAAGAGGAAAAAGCCTTACCTTTTTTCAGCCAGGGAACTCGCTTCCCGTATTTGTCGTGATTTAGTTGGAGGGCTGCGAGGAACAACCTCTTCACGTGAATCCAAAGTTCCCATCATTTTGGCCTCTAATAATCGACGACGATTTTCAACGTTTCCTGCGGGAATTGTGGTTGAAACTGAAGGACGTACTGGTAAGAAAAAACAATAACAATGGTTTTTAAAATTTGCTGACCTAAACAAAAATAAACAAACACAATATCAGCAATTCTTACCTGTTCTTCGTGTAACCGGTGCTGCTGCTGGCTCTGGCCGTCCTGAATAGACAATCTTGGCTTTACCTCCTATCCGCATGGGTCTTCCACCTCCAGTTGTAGTTGGTTTATTGCAATTATCGTTACCAATCATCGCTTTCTTCTCAAACAGTTTAGCTCTCTGAGCTACAGTCAATTCTGTTGGATCCTTTTCGATTATTAATAATGATGATGTAGGTATTGACTCGAGCAGAGCTGCCTTTTCAACCACAGACAATTTAGAATGTGGAGTTTCCATTGTATCAATCTCAACTTGAGTCCGGACTGGACTGTTTAGAGGTGATAATGACTTAGTCAAGGTTTGGGGCTTTGATGGAGAGGTCAACTTTCCCGGAATATCGTCTTGACCTTTTTGTGGGCTGCTCTTTGGTGAACTAATTCTCATCGGCTCCGCATTTTCGTTGTATTCGTAGGTCAATTCTGTCTTTGTAGGGTTGGCGACGAAACCTTGGGCTTCCTATGAGTAAATATGGAAACATTAAGATTAGCAATAAAAAACAAGTGCAACAAAAATCGGATTTGTATATTTTAACATATTATCGGCAACATTTTGGTCATTTTCTGACAATTTCGGTAAGATATTTTTGACGGATAATCATTCAGATCAGGTGTTTTAATATATTTTACAATGGAATAAATTTCCTAAATACTAAATACTAGAGTTAAAATATTTCTTACCAAAGAGTTGAGAATAGATTTGTCCCAAACATTAGGAGCAACTTTCTCAGTAATTATTTCAACCTGTCTGCTCTGTTTGTTGAAACTAAGCTTACTGGCTCCTGTCCCTACTTTAGGAGTGGGGGATTTCTTTGGTTCTAAGTCAAGAATTCTACAAGAGTTTGGAGAAGAAATCTTTTTTCTACTACCTCCACCATCAACAGACTGATTGCCCAAAACAGGAAGTAAAGATTTTCTCACCACATTATTAGAGCCAGAAGAAAAAGAAGTATTAGAGGCCAAGACAGACTTAGTCGCTGCAGTCGGTGAGTTCCGACCATTCGTATTTGCCAATTTTGGAGAAACATTAAAGCAGGATTTAGAAGAAACAAAGTGGGTTAAATCGTCTTCCCAGGAATTAATATTGGAAGCCAGAGCATTTAGACGAGAAAGACGTCCTCCTGGGCTCGATCTACGGCTACTCGGGGCCAAATCCTCAGACTTTACGCGGTCGAATTTGTCCTGCTTTGTATTTGCCTCAATGGGACGAGCATATTTAGGACTATTAGGTGAGATTGAGACCTGGAATGTAATGTAAGACAGTCAATGAGCATAACAGCATACGCATGGATGCAGTTCAGTTCCAAAATTGATGAACATACCGATTTTCCCTCAGATGTTTCCTCATCCTCGTCATCTGCGACTTCCTCAACCTCTTCCTCTTTTTCGACCACCAAATCTTCCTCCTCCTCCTCCTCCTCCTTGTCAACCTTTAATTCCCGGCTTCGGGCTATACGACTTGTGAGGCTTGCTCGAGGTCCAGAACTTATAACAGAACTGTACAATCTCCGTCGTTCTTTCGCCCTTTCCAGAATGCCCTAAAAAAATAATTTTAAAAAATGAAAAAAAGACTTATGCGCCGTGGTTTCTGCATCACGACTACAAGGGTCACTTGATCACTACTGCGATTTTTAATTGTATTAAAATTGCTAACTTGAAAGAAATGTAGCGTTGGACATGCACGCCAGCCATACGTACAAGCGATTGAAAATTTTATATCTAACTGATAATTGAACAATAATAATTCTTAGTTATATTTATACCGACTCACGGACTCACCATCGCAAAACTGTCGATGTCTGACCCCGATCCACTTTCGTCGTTGTGCATATTGCCGGTTGGTGCTTGGATGCTCAATTCAATCACTGATGAAAGGGTGTCGTCAAAATTATGGGTATGGAAACTAATTACCCGGCAACCGGCTAAAAGTCAACCGTGACTTGGTTTTATCTCTTTGCTTGTCTATTTCAGTACACAATCACAATAAGATGAAAGAAAAAGTTTGACTATTATTCTTGGTTTACCAGGGCAGTGAATTTATTTGACTTCGGACCTCGTCAACTGGCTATTTATTCAATCACTGAATATAAGTGTCAAAGTTGGTTTAGCGTTTAGCATTTGTTAAGAAAGCTCAAGTTTGTTTGACTCTTATTATTTTCTGTTTGTTTGTGACCTGACTAAAGTGACCTTTTCCTTTGCGTTGCGTTATTTGAACGGTGTAAATAGTGAACAATTTCCGTTGATGGTTGATGGTTCGATGGTTGACGGTCGTACACTGTCGACTGTCGATTTGTTTTAGTCAATTCCCGTTGAAGATTTGAAAGGCCCGCTGTCAAATCCCGCCCCAACAAACACAACCGATAAATTCTCACGTTAGACTAATCAGAGATCAAATGTCTCAGAAAATAGAACTTGATAACTTATAGGTCTCTGGTGACCTCCAGAGGTACCGTAAAATCCCGAATAGAAGACCTTTGACCTTTTTCTAATTTCTGAAAATGGACCACCCCCTGCATTTGAATATCGCTTTTTCTAGGATTATGCAAATTTTCAAATTTATATCTTCAGAAATGCGGTGTAGAAAATGATTTTCAGGACGTAGGCGTACGTATACTATTTGTCGATACTGTATGAGCAGGGACGGTCACGGGAATCCTACATTCGCAGTGAAGAAAATAATTTCAGCGCAAACTTATTTTTGCATTGTCCGACAGGAGAGAGTGAGTTTAAATGTGTTATAAACATTTCGTTGCCGATCGGGCACACCAGGCAAGGCACTCCCGGGATTTTGGTTTTCGTTTAATTCGCCCATTCTGACATGCGACAAGGATTTTATCTAGAAATTAAGTTTTCATTCTGTTGTTGTGAAATTTCTAACCATGATTGGAAATCGGAAGTTAGACAGTACCCAGACACGAGTGTTTTTTTTTATTAATTTTGAAGAAAGAATAATTGGCTAGGTAAACATTTCCATAATTTAATAACTAACATTATTTTGCATTGTCGATGTTGTGCTAGCGTCGCCAATAACTAATTTTTATTTTTATTTTTATTTTGAAAAGATCTTTAAAGATTCAAATGGTATACTTATGTATCTTCTATTGCTTGATTTTTTAATTACCGTATTTCTTGAAAAACGTATAATTATGTTTGCTATTCTTATTAATTGTCTAACATTCAACGCGTCATTTCTCGAGTTCCCACCCACATAGTAGGGCGTATTTCAGATTAATAGCTGTTATATGCTGTTCTTGTGTTCAATGTAAAAGCTCAAAGCAGGGTATAGATTGAGTTTGCACAACCGTTCGGAATCATTATTCGGCCACGACACAAGATATGAATATATCAGATAAAGTCGTTCTCAGCGTTTTCGATTATGAATAAGGAATTGTTACAAGTAAAAGTAAATTGATTTCATTGTACACTGAACTGTTTGAACGATTTCTCTAAATAGGTGAAATTGTTACATCCACCAAATAAAGGTTTAGTTTGTGTATATGCAACTTCGAGACGGGGACTCCTGAAGACTTTTAATAAATCCTTTCAAGCTGAATCAAAAGAAGGTTTTCCCCAAATCGATTTTCGATTCTGACTTCAGTCGAAGGGTGCGAACTCTTTGTCTTTCGCATGCTCATTTTCAGTAGACACAAGTCTTGTTATCTACATCCGTCCGTCCGGTCCGTTACTCCGAACCTTATTTACATCATGTCACATTGTCACAGTCAATTGTACCAAATTATTAAAATGAAATGTTACCTGTCCAATTCTTGCCCATCTAATTCTTAATCATTTTCCCTACATTACCAGACAGAGAACATAATTTAAAATTTTACACTCTGAGAAAATCCACATAGCATAATAATATTCAGAAGACTTGCATTTTGACATTTTGCGTGCATTTCAAAATTTATTTTTCAAAAATTCCCAAGTCATGAAATCATATAACATAAGTAATCAATAAAACTTGGCTGACTACAAATCTTTATAACAGCAAGAGCATTAAATTTCTACTGTAGTTTTTCAGAATCCGTAAGAATTTTCGAGAAAGAATTTGCGGGTAAGAATTTCTCTACAATAATATTGATGCTGCTGAGTTGTGGTTTGCCTGGTCGTTCCGCTGCTGTCTAACATTAGTCTTAATTGGAATTCCCGGAAATTCAGGAATTGATACAAATTGTAGTGCGAGCGAAGTGCGGACATTTTTACCACAATGTGTGTGTATATTATTTTGGTAAAATAACATTGTGCTTTTGCGTATACCTATTGGCCAGTTAACATTGTGATTTTGTGTATATATGCAGGTATAATTAATGTATGATCTTGATTTTTAGTTACCTAATACTTACTGCATAAATATTTAATATTTTTGAATAACTAAAATTCGTCTCTAATTTGATTTTGAAGTGGTGCTAGGACTAGTATAGTGCTCTCCACGAATCCGGTTTTGCCCGGATTCGGATTCGCGCGAATCCGGATTCGGAATCTCGAATCCGGTAAAACCCGGATTCGGATTCGTTAGCGCGAATCCGGTAAAAGCCGGATTCAGATTCGA
>JAQGCA010002389.1:0-14067 GCA_034698945.1 Protaphorura quadriocellata | reverse complement strand
ATATTCAAACATTTAGGCGGGACTAGATTGCAACTTAAACTGAGTTTAGCTTAACTCGAGCTGGTGCAACCGGCCCTAAAAATATCTCAAAAATGCAAAATTTCTACACAAATAAAATGTGGTTGAAGCAGATTCAATTCAAAATTATTTCGCACTTCCACTCGAGCTTACGGGTCATGCGCGTATAATTCCTATCTCGAATCTGAACGATTTCAACAATACCGCCATCTAGTAAATCCATACTGTCAAAATAACCTCAAGCTTACATTGCACGCACACTGAATATAATCTAATTGCACAATCTTAATTAGTAATCTTAATGATTAGGCCAATAATATTTCTTGTCTCTGTAAATTAAGCGACCATAATAATATTTTGGCAATGAGTCGCTCGTAACCTACATAACACATTGATTTGGAATACAATACCGCAGCATAAACTACTAACGAATATATGTATTTAGTACTCTAATAAACAATCTAACTTTATAACGAAGCAAATTTAGATTAAATTAAACTAAGTACAACAGTAAATAATTACATTACGTTCGTCGTAATGTAGGAGCCGTCATCGACGCATCCTGGTGTGTTAGTGTCAGAGTGTCACAGTTAGTCATCATAAAATCCGAGTGTATCCTCATGGCCGCTCATATCCAGGTCAAGGTCAAAGGTGAAATCCTCAGCTACAGCGTCCGCAGCAGCTTGAAGTAAACAGTCCTTCGTGAGTAGAGTGTCCGTGGAGTCTGGAACATCAACACCTTCTTCATCTTCATTCACCACCATTCCAGTCAATGCAACTATGTAATTTTTGGCCAATGTGAGTGTTTCTAACTTGGACAGTCGTCGCTCTTTGTTCGCCACGTGGGGAATCACCTCTCGCAGAGCCTGTGTCATAAAAATAAAAAATAGCGTCATTTTAACCTTCGGCTTGGATAGAATTACTACTTGCTCGTTATGTCAATACAATGTCTGCTGTCCAGGAGGAAACTTCTTTTTGTGTAAAGACCAGATCACGTTGTATAATGTGGCTAACACTTACTTAAAACCTTTCCATTTTCAAGATCACGTCGTATGTAATGTGGCTCACACTTAAAGCTCTCCACTTTCAAGATCACGTGGTATATAATGTGGCTCACACTTAAACCTTTCCACTTTCACACTCAAAATCAATGTCCCGGTCCCTCCAGTTTTGAACCCCAAATCCTTAAACCAAGCTTCATGACCCGTTTTGTTCACTTGGTACATATACGTGGGAACAGGCTTGCAATTCGGGCAGATGAGAGCTACTTTAGAGTTACCGGTAGGTCGGAAGTTTGACTTCGACCTTCAAAGTGGAAAGGTTTAAGTGTGAGCAACATTAAAAGTGTTTTCTGACTCCTCCAAGGCCTATATTGGCACTTTACTGAAATCTTTAGTGGATTGAAACATTATAACGGTACCTATGTTCCCAATGTATCAAAATATTGTGGCAGTGAACAAAAAAAATGTATCCACCGACAAGTCGATACTCCCGGGTTAGTTCTCAGTTGATTTGGTTTTTACTTGACAAGTAATTTCCTTGTCAGAATAAAGTTCGTCATCTCTTTTTCGCTTTTTTGATTGGTGTATGTAAGGACACCCTGGCGTTTTGTTTGTAGGACGAGGATGGACTGTGGGGGTTTATTTGATTGTTGGACGTCAATGTCATGTAAGGAGAATGAAAACAGAAGAGAAAGTTTTTTTTCATCTCGTCAGTACCAGACATCCATGTGAGCATGTGTACAGGGTGAATCAGAATGAACGTCCCTCAGAGTCAAATAGTTCATCCCTCAGATAATGCCTATACTACATAAAGTTTTACATCCAGAGACCTTGTAACCCACACAATCCATGAAATTCACATACTTACTTGAAACAAAGACATTTTCTCCGAATTCTCTACTTAATTACCGCCTTTGACCTTCCTTGAACTCTAAACTACCCTTGAGAACAATTCTATGAAAGCATTCATACATAGCGTATTCATATCCTAGATTATGGTAAAACCTTTGTGCATCGTGAGTATCAATATTCATAAAAGCGTTAGCCGAGATTTTCTATCTCTTTCTACTCCAAGTCGGATTTCGTTCAGTATTCTCAAGGTTCGGATTCTGTTCATGGTCCCAGCTAAAGCCGTCCTACCATTCTCTGAAGAAGAAAGTATTCTAGATCCTTTATATTCTAGATTGCTGTTAAACCTAGACATACGTACAGGGTGTTCCAGAAAAGTTGTGATAGTTCAATTTTATTTTCGTGTAGTTACAGAAAATTATGTTGCGTTCACGGTAGGATTTCTAATTCGTCCCATCAATTGTACACGATAATTTAGTTTCGTTCTTTTTAGTATTAAATTCAAGTTAGTTTACGGTATTAAATTAAATGTTCAGATGTTTCTTCGCATTTTTGGTAGAGATTGAACTGGTTTTCCATTTTGGCTGGGGAAGATTCACCTAGTAATCGGATAAAATCGAAGAGATTTCTTTGGATAAAATTCTAAAGAGAACCATCTTTAAAGCAATGACCATGAGTTATCAGTTCGATAGGATCGAAACATACACACAAAGAAGGGGATGACTACAACCAAAAACTGACGAGGTAATTCAGAAACAAACAAACAAAGGTCTGAATTCGAACCCGAACCGCTGGGACCGCACATTGCATGCCGAGCAGTGTAAGTACTCTAGTGGTTTTGAGCATTTTATGAGAAGTGTGCCACTAATTTCAACTCTAAACCTAGATTTCATCGCTGTTGGCTTTTCTATTATGTAGCAGAAATCCAGTTTAACAATTCAAGTCTAGTTGAAATGAACCTCTTGGGTTTAGTGGGAATTTTAAAATACCACCAGTACTTTACATATTAAGAATCACAAGAGTTAGGAGAAAAATACATATTTAGTAGCCGTGAGAATACGAAATGCGAACGGGAAGGAAATTCTCACCCGCACTCGCCCTACAATAAAGTGTCTACAGAAGAAAGGATGTTAATCAATACTAATTGTTCTAGCAGACAAAAATATAGTGAAGAATATTATCAGTCTAGAGCCTTCACTCAGAATGGCATGAAAGGCAATCCAGGACGGTACACTCCCACCGGTATAATTTGAGCTTTTGGCTAGGATTTTCCCTTCACAAGCTTAATTTGTTTTGTTTTAGTGGGTGTTGCTGTTGACTAGATGGGTTCCATTCCATTCTATGGTCTTTGTATGACTTTTCTTTTATTTGACTTACACCTCCGCCATTTAAGCAGGGCGTTTTGGATTGGATGTAGTTTTATTTAAGTCATCAATTCCATAGCTCACACAACATAAACATACAAAGATGAAATACTGAACTATCCGTTTCATAGATAGAACACGTTGCTACGTAATTTTTAATCCTTTCTATCATGTTTTTATTATTTCATTATGTGGGGGGTTCGATTTCCTAGAACTGACAATATTCGTGGTTGTGTTAAAATGATTCAAGCCTGTCTTAGTGGAAATGTCGATTATCATTTCTCGAATATTTCAATTATATTGTAATGTAATTTTTAGTCTCTATAAGCTCTCTGATTGTCCTACATTCTGAACTCTTTAGTTTGTAAATTGCAGAATTGTGAAGGATTACAATTTTGGAACACCCCGTGTACTCTTCATAACAAAGAAACAGAGAAACTTTAGGGATTTATTTATATGAAGTCTAATGTCATTAGGAATGATGCCGTGCGGTTTCTGTTGAGTCAGTCGGAGTTCTGGATCAAGACTTATCACATTTATTAATTAAATTAGTGCACAAAGTAAAATGAAACAAGCATTTTGGTGGGCAGAGCTTTCAAAATTTCAAAAGTTTACATCATCCTTTCCAAGTATTGAGCGCAGCATGTGGCGGAGTCAGTGGTTTTAATTTAGAGCCGATTCTACATTAATTTTAGTACATCATGAGAACTAAAAGAAATGCCCGCTGGGCAGATTTGTCATGCTATAAAATTAGGAATTCCCAAATAACAGACGAAAGTCAGCGCCACTTAACTTCTGAACATCTCTTAATGTCAAGGTTGATTTATTTACGGATTATTCCATGTTATGCAAATCTGATGGTCAAATCTATATTTACATTAAGCTAAGTCATTTAATTATTACTCACAAATCCAATGGCTTCGGAATTGAAGTTCGTACCCCACGGAATAAACCGGAGAGCTGAGTGACCAGAGGATTGGTAAACCGCAAGGCGCACACTTGTCCAGACGTACAAGGTTCCACACCGCTTTCACCATTGACCGTTATAGAGAAAGTGGTGAAAGTCTGCCGCCAACGCATTAACCAGAAAACAATAAATGCCCGGACTTCTAATTGGTCATTTAATAGCAATTTGTAGAAAAGATACAGAATTTTTGTAGGACCACAACCTATTTACGAGAATTAATTAAATCAACCCATAAGAAACCGCACATGAGAATCAAGCATTAGTATATCTCTAATTTCCTTCTGCGTTCGTATACGGGTTTCCAAAGCGGTCTATTTTTGTTTTTCAGATTTAATGCTAAATATAAACAGGTAAATCCATTTTTAGAAACCCCCAGAACCAGACCAGACACAATTCCATCAAAATAATAATAGTAATGAGATATGACATGTGGATAATGACCTAGTAACCTTTCTCATGAGATAAATCGAGTCATTCTTGACATTTGAATGGATGGATAAACCTCTGAAAAGAAATATTGCTCTTGTCTTTTGTCCTGAACACTTAGAAGTAAAGTATTTCTATACAAGTAAAACTTGGCCAATCATTCCAATCAGTTGAGATAAATAAAACTTCTGAGCTTGATGAGAGTTTGAAAGTTTTGTTAAATGAAAATGCTCAATTTCTGAAGGTGAGTCGTCTAGTTCTAGTCTAATACAACCCAGGACGGCACGGGACGGGACAAGTGATGCTCATACAAATACTCTGAGAGTAAATTAACTCAGAAAACTTTCCCACGTTTTAACGAAGTAACTTCGTGCATTAATTATAACTCTGAAAATGAATGCATCGCATCCACTACACCGTTACCGTCATGGCCTCCTATATAACTTTTATTTCTTGTTAAATTAAAATCCTACCGAGTTCTAGTTCGATGAGAAAGGAAAATGTTATGGACTGGGTTCTGATTTGATTTTCAACATTAAGTTCTGTATCAAAAACTCTACATTGGATTTCCTCACGAATCGAACAACTTTAATTTATTCCAAATAAATTCAACAAAAGTTCAGTCCGGTTGTGTATTTTCTCTTTTGTTAAGCTCGTCAGTGCTTTATTCATCAACATTTTCTCGGTAAAATGGCTCTGATTTATAACTTCAGGCAACCCTAATTCAATTCTTTGTTTTGTTTTCAAACGCTTGTGAATAATTCTCAGAATCACTGCGTTCCAATTTTATTTTTAGGTCGAGGTTTTAGCTCAGTCCCTCTGAACTAGATGTCAAAGGTCATGATTATTTAGACGTATTTATTTACGAAGCTTCAATTTTCTGGAAACGTATTGAAATGGTCATTTTGCCGCAACATAATGCTAAATAAGGTTGCCGGGTTGTCGCAGGAATTGATCCCGGGACTGGTGGATTAATTCCGGTACTCACTACTCTGAGCCTTACCGCCTTTAAAATAACGTTTCAATATTTCTGTATTCAGATGACGAGAAATTATACTATACAGTCCCCGTGCCATTTGGGTACCAGCTATACCCAAAAAAGTGAGATGTACATTTTTATGGATAATCTTATTGCGTATAATAATAACTAACCTGGAAGGCCTGATTCAAGGAATGCATTCTGAGTCGTTCTCTCTCGTTGCTCTCAAGCCTCCGGACAGTTTTTTCCCGTGGGCTCAGAATGAGTTTTCGTCTGCCGACTGGATTTTTCCTCTTGACAATTAACCCTTCATCACTGCTGTCCACGATTGGACTCTGTTGTTGTCTATTGTCCTCGGGAGCGGTGGTCGTGGACTCCACCTTGACCTTTCTGTTCCCAGCTCCTCGTCCTCGACTGTGACCACGTCCGCAAAGGTCACTCTCCTCATTACTGACACCACTACTACTGCTATTACTGCTGCTCCCACTACTGTTTGCGTGTGTCGCAGCCACTGAAGACGTCGTCGAAGAAGAGTCACTGAAATAATAGTCACTCGACGGTTCTTCTAACATTTTGGCTACAGGATTTGTTCTGTCCAGTTTCTGCAACAAATGTAAAAATAAATAATGTGTACATTTTAGACAGTCCGTAGAATTATTTTATTTTTATTTATTTGATGCTCGGAATTACGGTCAACCGCTGATAAATCGACGTCACATCAGTTATTATAATGTGCACAGTGTTTTGTAGTGGGATTAATTGAATGGAAATAAACAAACAAAACAAATTAGTCTGTTAGCTTTAAAAATAAACGCATAGTACTCCGAACTGAAATTCATGGTAACGACGGCGATCATGCTATGGGGTAGTAGCTTTTCTAGTAAAGGTCCCCTAAAAACTTAACACATACACAGTAGATTGTCAGTCCGAAGGAATCGGATCCCTCACATAATGAAATAATCAGTGACTGTGTGGAGTGTGGGACAAGTAGGAGGAATCCAGTGATATATCCTTAAAGAAACACAGAGGGAATTATCCATTTACGGAAATTATAAGCGAAGGCTGCGCCACTAGTCCGGGACGTACCGACTGACTGAAACTTTATACTGTTAGATGATATTTTTGTATCTCTTATCGTGTCAAGTGATAATTAAGAACACGCTTGGTTAGCGCGTGAAAGATGTCTGATGCACGCATTGTTTCGAGAAATATAGTTGTTGAGATGAAGTAACCCAAATCCGATTCATCCAAGTTTCTGCTGGTTAATTTGAACTACGATACCACTCCAATGTGCTTACTTATACAAGATGGTTCATAACTATTTGGCTCATCCTGTCTAATCCAACATTTGCAGTTAAAGTTACTTCCATTTAAAATTCTTCACTCCAAATTCCCGCTTTAGTAGCTGAACGAATTCTTGGCTGGTATGCCTGAATTGACATCAACGATTCAAGATTCAAGATTCAAGATTTGTTTATTAACATGTCAGAGCATAGCATTCCTCACAACAATAGGAATAAATCCCAATTGATCCATCGGTGAGTGTTACACGAGGTGACTCTTCTCTAGAGAAGTTACTCTAGAAGCCCCATCGACCCCGATAATTAAGCCAAGGTCTCTAAGGACGAAGTGCCGTACAAGGAATTGGGAAGTGGGCAGACCAGGAATTGAATCCGGGACCCCTTGAGCCTTCCCGACTTTAATATTCTCTTTAGGTGTCAGAAAGCAGAGATGTACGCAATTTAATGCGAAAAACGTGCAGCTATTTACGTGAGGGGAAACCCTAGGTTATGAACCATCCTGTAGACTCCTCCTGTACTAGAAAATAATGAATTAGAAATTAGACGGATGTTACTTCATACTAACATAAATCAATTTGACTGGGACACTTCAGAAGTTCAGTGAGTGTGTAAATCGAGGTTAATAATTGGGTCTCATGAAATGAATAAACCGGCATGGAATTCTTCTCATTAAGGATAGAACTACTTCACAGGGTTAATTACTCTCCAATTTGTCAACGTATGTATTGTCAACTTTCCAAGGATTGGGGAAATGACTAGGATGAATGAGAAAGTCAAGGGGGTTCGTTATGTTGCAAGCTTGCCCGGAATTTCTGAAATAATAGTCATTGTTTTTCAATTATTTTACAGTTAAAGACAGTATAACTGGGGTTCTATTAATTGGTACTTTACATTCTATGCAGTTCAATTAAGGGACTGAGCCATTGAGGCATGCGTTGGAGCAGACATCCGATTCTGACATTTGTCTGGTTTGATTTTAAAAGTGTCTGAGCACCGCACGTTTTTTTTTAAATAATCGGTCAGGTTTGATTGCCATTTCTAATTTTGAGATCATGTCTTATTTTGAGTTGATTGAACAGAAGTCCCATGGATAAAACCAAGGAAAAATTTAATAAACCTTCCATCGTTTTTTCGTGAACATGATTGGTCTTAAATTCGATTAGGGGCTACCACAATATTTTAGGACAGGATCTTCAGTGGTAGCAGGTGCAAGGCCATGACATGAAATTAGTCTTCTCTAGAACAGAACTTGAGGTTTTGACAAATTGAGGAAACCTGGGACATTCTCGTATCATGCCGAAGGCCATATTCTGAAAAAGGACCTTACCACTCGGTCAATGTATTTTGGGTACAAACTTTGTATTTTTACGAGTCAATTTCCAGCTCAAGGTGATTTGTCTATTTTGAGATAGGGTTTAACCGCTACCAAAACTGGTAAGGTTTTTGAGTTTGATTCTAATTTATGTCCTCTCCATTCATTCTGATTCTGAGAAGCCGGATATTGAAAAATCCGGACAAAGACTACACAAAAATAAACTAAGGTGGATTTCAGCATTTCAAATGATGCACGATTCCGTTTCCATCAAATATGAAGACGGAATAAAAAAAAAAGATTTGACGAGATTTCATGATCATAATATAAAGTAGGTCTCAAAATATGTATGAATGAATGAATGTTCTTTTGGTTTTTTTGGAACTTCAATTTGAATGCTATATCTTCTTATCTTCCGATTCGGCTGACTCCTTTTCATCGTCTTTTCAAGAAGCTGACAAAGAGACAAAATACAAAAAAAATGTCATGCCCACAGGATAAGGCACGGGCACGGAGTTTACTTTTGCCATTGCCAAAGACATGACAGATCGTTGATCATTTCATGATTCATGACAACCTTGACTGCACGTTACGTTGTTTTTTGTCTCTACGTGTGGTCTCAACACAAACGCCCCCACATTTTATAAATCAACCATCAAATTTCTTGGCCCCACAGCAGTCAACTCAATCTTCTTCATAAGAAGAATGAATGGCTTCTATCTACTTCACAACCTTGGTACATGATTGGTTACACAAATCAAATATGTCCTTTAAATTATTAGAATACTTAGGATTTGGACAAGGTGGGTCACCGAATTCCATCTGTATAGGGTCAAAAGTTTGAGAATGCAAAAACCAGTTATATTTCTCAGATTTACGCCTATTTATGGGTAAAATTTTCCACAATTTTTTTTGAAAAATAAGTTCAATATCCTTAACGGTACTTATGGATCAAAGGACACCGCATACACCTTACGGGAAAATGCATGGATGCATGGAATTCGCGGGAATTTTTATATGTTTTTGCCAGTGGCATCCTGAAAAAACATTTGTAGAGGTTCTACCCCTAAAAGTCTAACCGTTTGGCCGCTTGAAATACAGAAGTGGGCACCTAAGGGGAAAGCGAAAGTGAAAGTACTATAAGTGATGTCACTGTGTAACGTTTTACATGCCCACCTGCGCATTTCTTGCTGCCAAACGAATAGACCTGCACAAAAGTAGTCCATGATGCCAGTGGCAACACCATATTAAAAATCCACCAAATTCCAAAGGCGTGTAGAGTGTATGCGGTATCCTTTGTCACAAAAAAACGCAAAAAGCTGAAAAATTTATGAACTTACAGAAAAATGAACGTCTTTGTGATAGGTCGAAGAATGTCGTCGAATTTTGAAAACCACCCAGATAAAACTAAATTACCTCAATACCATTATAAAAATTATCTGGCGACATCAAAGCAAGAAGTATAACCATTTCCTTATAATGTCGACTGATTTTTGTTATTTTTACACTAAATTACAGAGTAACAAAAATTAGGTAGGCGGTCTAGCTCACTCAAGCGCGTTTGTTCAAAGGTTTCTAACATGACATAAAAAACTATTAAAATTGACAGACCTACTGTAAGGCGGCTATATGTGTTATTTCGGATCATCAAATAACTTTTGATAATCGTGGGCGAATTAATAAAAGGACGACACAGGAGATGTTACAATAGTGTATGAACAACAATAAATATTATTTGAAATGTTTCAACCCAATTAGTACTCCAATGGAAACTCCCCAGAGTTTGGAGTAAACTTTTACAGTTTATTTGTAAACTTTGGCCGATTTCTTAATACGGAGTCTAGAAAAAATGCGTTGATAAATCAAGTCGTGATAAGATACATAGAACGATTCCATGTGATTTCACCAACAAGATATCATCCTTTAAAAATCATTTAAGCATACATAGGATCAAGAAATACTTCTATCGTTCTTGGGTATCACTAATTAATTACAGGTGTATATGTAGTAATTTAAAAATGAACACCTGAAATAGTTCTAAGAGTGTAATTCCTAACAAAATACTGGTCCGAATTTGGAGCGGTCCCACTATGAAGGTGGTCTCTCATAGAGGGTACTTCATTTAATTGAAATGTCAAGAGACAGTCATGTAATTACTCGAGCCGGTCTCTTGAGACAGGTTACGATTAAAAAATTTCAAATGATAAGACTTTAGTATACACGCGACAATTTCTCTCACCTTTCTCTTTGTAAGTATGAGCCGACTTTGTCCTGCTTTCACCAAACTTTCACGATCACTTTGCTTGCAACTTTTTCTAAATTTTTAAAAATGTACAATTCGGTAATAAATATTTCCCACAAAAAAACTTCACTTCACCACATCCCCACATTCACTAACTAAATTATTGGTATGGATTTGCATGGTCCTGTAAAATGTTGTCCAACTACAACATTGTTCACTAATCATTTTAAGTACTATTCTGAACTTGTCGCCAAAATTTGAATGTCACGATTTTCGAAAATACCCTTGAATGAGTAAGATTTTATATGCATGTGTTTATTGTCGGAGACAATTCTTTCTGACGATCTTGTGTGGTGAAAGTCCAGAGAGCGACTGATTCGCAAACCTGCTTTCCTCTGCATGGACTTTTCCTTAGAATTCCAGGATTCTAGAATCTAGTCGGGAGTAAAACCACTTGGAACCAGATTCCCTTCATACTACATGCATAAATATAGAGCAACCACTAACTACACATGTATAGTTTAATAATTTTCCTTCGCGCTTCTTCCTTTTTTTCTTTTCTTTTCTTTCATAAAAACCCGCCCGGATATTAAATGAAATGTGGAAATGTTTCGGGTGAAATTCTGTAACGAGCTTAATGCATTACATTACATTACACAAAGCCATGAAAGCTTTGCTTTCATTTTTTTATAAGTAGTATTACCACCGTCCTCTTCTTCCCTACTTTCTTCATTAAATAATTTCTAGGGTTCCTTTTTTTAAAAAAAATCTTTTTTCGAGTGAGTGGCTGAGTAGCTGAAGAAAAGAAGTTTTTCCCACAAAGAAGTCCTTAATGGCCTAGTCTTCCTTTCATCGTCTAGAAAATGAGCCATGCTCATCCATGTTGTGCTTTTGGTTTATCTTATGTTGTGCCCAACAATATTATCACTGGTTTGGTCTACAGGGTGCGCCAAAATTAACTTCCGAGTTTGTGGGGTCAAAAAAATATTAGCTGTACACCTCTTCACGAATAGTGAAAGGTAAACCATTTTCTGGTCCACTTATTGCTGTGCATCCATTTTTTACTGTCATTAATTGAATTTCTCTGAAAAATTATGAACCACCCTGTGTAATATTAAATTTTCGACACACTATATGAAAGAAATGTTACACTGTACCGTTGAGTATAAATTCGAGGAGATTTTCGTTATTCTTTATGGATGGTTTTGGCGTATATAGCGTAGGTGGAGATTCAATTTCACTCTGCTCTTCTTTTTCGCTAAGAAGATTTTCCCCAATTTTCCTTGTTGTATGTACTAAATTTGTGTGTCTCAAAGCGTGGGTGGATGGCTTGGGTTGGCGCAGTGAAATTGGAGAACTGCACGGCATGGTGGTGAAAGTCGAATTTATTCAGGGCCATGCACCACAAGGAAAGGAGAAAGTTCCGCTGAGCCGCGCGGTGTGGGAATTCAAACGACCTTGTATATTTCTTCTTTTTTGATTTCCTTATAGTAATCTTGGATTTCTCCCATTGTGTTTCTTACGTTTTAACAGAGTCTGAACATGACTTTTGAATAATAGATTACTTTATGTGCTATTTACACAATTTACAGTCCAGACGAGGAGACGACATGCATTTTCATTTCCTCTGACGTCACTTGACTGATATAATAAAAAAAAAGCATTTCAGGAGATACATCACGAGACAATGTGGTTCATCAGTTTTGAGTCATCACTCCATATTTTGTCACTGCATAAAATATCTTTTGAGTGAAGAAGTTGCATTGGCGACCTGTAAATCTGCTGTGGTAGTGCTGAGACAGTAGTCATAAAACAGGGAACAATGTGTATCTCGCTAATGTAGACATTTTGAACGGCTTATTAGGAACGATTATTTACATTTTTGGTTGCTACTCGTGGTTTTCAGTAAAAAAAGTAGACAATTTTGACAAATTCTTGTTTTGGCTAATGAATCCCGATGGGCCAAATCGTACTTTTTCGAGGACTGTAAACAAAAAATCTTTGCCAGGCTCCTATCATTAACGATCGATCAAATTTGAATTTGCTAGAAATTTCAAAAATAATTTTGACAGTCGGGAAAGTTGAAGAAAATTCTAGCCTGGTGCACTGCAGATGCACAAGCAGAAACTAAGAGATACGACCAGAACTGAGTCTCTAAAACAACAATGGTCTCTTAATTAGAACAGTAACGACTGATGCCACTGTCAGAAGGTATGTTCACGTGTCCTTGCCCTGATAAAACATAAATCCACATAAATCATTCGTAGCTACGAATTCAGCAATTAAATCTAATAATTTCAATATTTCGGCGATTCACTCGTGGAGATGAGGAATCAGAGCTTCTGAAATTGTCTTCTGGATTTGAACAGCCAAAATGTCTACGACTGCACTTTCTCTATAGACAGTCAAACATTCAATACGACGGATATTTTTAGCGATTGTCTTCATCAAATTAATATTTCTTGCAATATTTTCAAAATTATCTTTCCGTAATGAGAGATGGATCTTTCAACGATTGGATATGGACGATATGCAGAAATAATTTCAGCAATTGCCTGCCCGAGAGGAGTCATAGTTTCAACAATTGTCTAATGAAGACTACAGCAGCTACAAATTTCCGAGATCCTATCAGAAGATTAAAAGTAGACAACGATACTTACCCACGTAAAACGAAGAGTCAGAGTGTGCACACTAATGGGAAAACGAGTCGAAATTTCAAGAATGTACCAATTGGGGAAACATCGAACCAAAGTTTAAAGAATTGCCTACCAGAGTCGAGTCAAAGTTCTTTCCTTTGCCTACACGAGACAGAGAATCAAAATACGGACGATTTTCGTCCAGAGATTCACCAAAGTTTCAGTAATTCCCGGGAAATAAAAATGAGCATATTCAATAATTGTCTATCGCAAAATAGTCCGGGTTTCAGCAATTATTTTGAGGAGACAGAAGAACAACGTTTCAAGAATTGGCTTCCTTTGACGAAGAGCCAAAATTTTAACAATTGCTTTCTGAAGTCAAAAAGTGAGAATTTTAATTCCTTCCCACAGCTCGAGAGTCAAGATTTTATTAATTACATGAGGGAAACAAAAAGTGATACATAAATTCATCAACTACTCTGGGAGCTGAAAACTCGGTATTATTGAAATAGGAGATATTATTTCATCTTAAATTTGATTTCGAAATACTGAATAAAATAAGAATCTACCGTACAGCAAGGGTAAACTTCACCACTTATTTTCGTTCGGAGATTGAATTAGCCTTTAAGCTATCTGTCCATTCTTCATAAAAATACCCAACAAGTAGTTGAGTCCAAAGTAGTATTATGTCCATACATTTTTACCAAGTCTAAAATGAAAGTTAAAGTAATTAACGTATAAGTTGGCTGTGCCAATTAAAATACAAAGTCAAAGTATTTAACTTGTGAGTTGGTCATGCCAATGAGAGTGCGGACTGACCGCAAACACTCCTTCCACTTTTAATGAGCATTCCCATTAGTCTCATTAAAATGAACACTGCCTACTCGCAAATACCCATGTCTCCAATGAGAACGCGTCGGCACCATTCATGTGCGCGCATTGGCATCACTAATGACCAATCCAATTAGTTTC
>JAQGCA010002388.1:0-14070 GCA_034698945.1 Protaphorura quadriocellata | reverse complement strand
TTCAGAATTTTCAGTATCCATTTCACTGATTTATTCAGCTTTTAATTCAAATTATTTACCGTAAAAACTAAAAACATAGACTGCACTGAAACCGCTGTTTTGTGAATGTGAAATGAAATCAATTGACACAAATCAAAACGACAGACGAACGTTGCGTCGTATCGTGGCATAAGTGGCATGTCCAGCCAGAAATCTATGCATTGGATTTGACACCCAGACATATTCAATTCTGCGCATTTCAGCATTTCTGCGCGCATGCCAAAAGAGTCGACTCCGGACCTGGTCGGAGTCGGAATCATATGATTCGGAATCGGCGATTCCCGACTCCGGTAAACGCCGGAGTCGGACTCGGAATCAATTTTTTCGACTCCGGAAAATCCGGAATCGGAGTCGGAATGGGTCGGAATCGACTCCGGAAAAGTCGGAGTCGGAGTCGGAATCAGAGTCGAAAGTCGATTCCGACTCCGACTCCGGAGTCGGAATCTTGCGGAGCGCTAGACGGGATCTCAACCACTTACAGAACATTTTGTCTTTTCTCATGCTTGGTAGTTTTCTAACTGAATCTAGAGCGGTTATGGACATTTCCATGAGAAAGGCGGCTTGCTGCAGAACAATGAACATGAGAATCCCTAAAAATGTGTACATTATGGTCATCATCGTTGTAGTTAGGAACCCAAGAGGGAATTTTATCATTGCTTATGTCATGAACATAATCCAAGCACATATATTGAATAGCACAGCTCCAAGAAGAAATTTGCCTAAACATTCATTGCCTCGACCGAAGAGCAATTGCAAGCAAGTATAATGTGAACGCCACTTATCCGGGTTTGCTTGTAACATTTTTGATGTTCTACAGAAATTAATTATATGTATTACTTTATGTTTTAGTTGATTATTTTTCGTCAAAATCGTGTACCATAGGTATGTGTTGAACTTCACTTACCCTAATTCAATGAGCACTTGTCGAGCAAAAATGACAGGAGGAAGATAAGTTTGACAACAGACGATGCCAGAGCACATGTGGTAAGCTGCTATATATATCCATAAGGTAGCACCCATGCCGATGTTAGAAATGGATTCATAGCTTGCCTGAGCATCCTCATCAGTGCTTTTGTTGTTAGAATCTATTAGGCATATTGGCAACAAGCCACTAAATGGATTGCTCTGACACCAAAATATGACGTCGAGAGAGACGACACATAGCATAACGAGGAGGGCTCCCAACATCCCTTTCATTAACAGGGCACAGAACTTGTCAATACGTTTAGGTCTTTCGATTACACCGTCATTTAATACTAAATGAATAAATATAAATGAAGGGAGACACTTGTTTGTGAATTCAATAATTTCTTGAAAGAACACCGCATCGTTCACCACCAAAGCAGTGCACAGAACACTTATTATGAAATCCAAGGTTCGATAGACATAAATTATGTCATCAAGATGCAGACGACCAGCCATAGCGTCCATCCAAATTTTTATTCCTTGGGCGAATGGAGTAAGGACTATGAAAATAATGGACAGAGTCGATAAATATTTCCTCCATTTTGATTTGTATTCTTCCATTTGGTATGTCCTTTCGTTGAACCACAAGGGTCTTCCTTGTAGTTTACCAAATCTTGCAAAAATATTCCACATTCTTAGTGTTTCGTTATAATTTGATATAGGGTTGACGTTCCCCATTTTCAGATTACAGTCCACGTGCTCCACGAGATTATTGTTTCCCAGATTATTTGAACTTGAGGCCGTCTGTTTATTTCTGTCCCTGGAAGTAACCAGTTCTTCGTTCACAACTGTGGCACAAATAAGACCGGGTTACCCAACAATATACAACAATGGCCAATGGCATAAACTGGGAACAGCAAACGACACACGGTGCAGATTTTGTGGTGAAGTAGAATCCATCTTTCACATTATTGAAGAATGTTGTGGTCATGATCGTGAGAGAACAGCCCTGTTGCCATACTTTAATACCCAAAGTTTCGATATTCTAAACTTCATCTATGACCCCGTGACCGACTCTGATGACCTAAAAAAACTTTACTTCCTGGTTACAAGCATCTGTAAAGAAATAAACCTACACCTTAACTTTGATTTCACATATCTTCTTCGCATAACTCATGAAAGATTTCTGATACTATGTTGACTGGACTGTTGGCCATTTCTACGACCCCCGTGCAAGTGACATTCTTACTTCATTCTGTAATATATATTACGACGTATCTCTGATTATGGTGGTTACTCTGATTATGGTTGACTTAAATGATTTGAAACATTGACTACTCTCATTAATTTAAAATCATTGCTGAAATATTGTAATTTACTCACAAACTTATTTATACTGTGGATCTAGGTATGCAGGAAAATTTTTGTAAAAATTAACCCAACCTTTGAATGGGCCTCTGGTCATATCAAATAAATTCTCTTCATTCAATATCTGAGCAAAATTCCCTCATTAAAAGATCAATGTCGAAGATGTAATCTTCCATTTTGATCCATTGCGAAACGTGGTGAAACGGTTGCATTAGACGATCGTCAACATCCCACTCGGCATGGGATAAAATGGATTTTGCTGGTATGTTCATATCTTTTTTTATCGGCTCTAGTTTCCGAAATTCCGGAAGCTATGAAATAAGTGGGTTTCTTTTAAGCATTTAATTTGGAGTTTGAAAAAAAACAAGTATTATTTTGCATACCGGCTCTGAGGATTTTAATTTTTTCTTGGCCTAGACCGCGAACCTTTCCCTGATCGTTTAGGTGCCATGGTAATAATAATATAGTCTTTTTGCAAAACATAAAAAAAATATATAATAATATATATATTATATAATAATATATATAAAGGAATCAACATACGGGTAACTAATACGTTAACTGGGTGAGGGTTAATTGGACGTTTTAAACAAAACATAAATAAATCCCCAGCGTCTCTAGAATAATATGGCTCAAATATGCTCAAGTAATCAAAATATATATTACAAATACTTACCGAAATAATTCGTCCAGGAAATACGAGCATCTTTCCGCTGTTTTTCATAAATTAAAAAATGTTGTAACAAATTATGTTCCAATCTTGGAATGATAAATTGTAGTACAAATGTGTAGTGAGGAAATTGTAATACAACGACTTTACAACAAATTGTAATAAAATTGAAACAACTTGTAACAAATCGTAACTAATTAAAATACACTTTACCTTTGAATGGGCCTTTGGTCATATCAAATAAATTCTCTTCATCATTAAAATACACTTGTGATGCACTTCTGCTCTGTTTGGTTTAGAAATGTAACAACCACTGACCTTTTTCTGTATCCAAAGCCGGGGGGTTCATGTATACTAAAAATAAAAAGTTGGGGTTTGTTCGTAAATAATATTCGTGCTTGGAGTGAGCGGACTACAAACGCATTCCAAAACAAGTGCAGTGGTGCATAACAACAAGACATCAACGGCAAACTTGTGTACACTTTGAATTGCGGCTTTCCATACCGGGTGGTTCATATGTTGAGTAACTTTCATCCAAACACTCATTGTTTTTTTCATAACACTAAAAGCTGCAAAGCAGCCCCCCGCGGCCCCCTGAGGGCGCGCTCTGCGCGCCTTTTGATTTAATAAAATAAATAACCAATGTTCATATAAATTTTAACAAAATTATAACCAAATTGTAATAAAACTGTAATTTTAACAAAGTTGTAACAGAATTGTAGTAAAATTGTAATTATAACAAAATTGTAACAAAATTGAAATAATATTGTAATTGTAACAACATTTTAACAAAATTGTAATAATATTATAATTGTAACAAAATTCTAACAAAATGTGGGGCGTGTGGCGGGAAGGGCGGCGGGTGTCGTAATACACATCACATTCCATTCCTAATTAATATTTTCCCCAGCACCCTCATAACTCAACAAATGTGAATGAGATGGGGCGCCACGCCCATCCGGCCTTTTGTCTCCGTTCAGATATGATATAGTTGTATGGGTTGGTAACGTTAAAAGTTCAGATAATTGAGATGTTTCCACTACTCAGGTAAAGTTTTAACACATTTTATAGCACTTCGTCCAAAAATGTGTGCTACACGTAGCATTGAATTCAAAAATGAAAGTGGAATACAAATTTAGAAGATAAAGGAGGATAAAAATTAAAAGGAATTGGATTGGCTGCTGCTGATAAACAAATCTCGATGTTAGAATATATAAATGCATTAGAAGATATTACAGACAAAGCAGAAGTTAGAACGGATAGTTCAAACAGAACAGATAATTTACAGATTTTTGCCAAAATGAAGCAAATTATATCTAAGCAACATCAGCTGTATACATTGGAATTTGAAAAGAAAGCTTTGAATGCATTGTGTACCAGACGTTTTGCATTGTCTAGTATGTCCAGACGCAAGCATTTGGACATAAAGACTATGAATAGAAAAAAATGAATATGGTACAATAAATATGACAAAATAAATATGACACTGTATTAAACATGTCTTTTATTAATCATTTACAGCAGTTTTACTTTATACAAACCTATGGACATAGTATATTTACTTCTCACGAAGCTATGTACATAGTAATTTTACTTCATGCAAAGCTATGTACATAGTAATTTTACTTCACGCGAAGCTATGAACATAGTAAATTTGTTTCTTGCATAGCTTCTCACATAGTTTTAAAAAACTGTTTGTTAATTACATCTATCTAATCATCAGTCTTCACCGTTTGTGTCTCTTTCATCAAAGCAGGTGTTTGTGTTGATGCTTCTTTCATGACAGGAACAGAGTGCGTTGACGAAAGTTTTTTTTTAGTTTGTTTGTTTCTTTCTTTCATGTACTTCTTCGACATGTCTTTGCATATTATGCAAAATGTTTTTTTGACAAACTTTACATTTCTGATCGTCTTCATCATAATTCAAATGACTCTTGGTCAATTGATGGCGTTTCAAACTGCGTGTTAGTGCCTTTTTGCATTTTTCAGAGAAGAATTTTTTGGATGGTCTGGAAGACATTATGAGTAGGTGTTTTCTTGTCAAACCCAAACAGTAAATTAAATAAACAGTCGAGACTGGATAGAGAGCCCGTGGTATTGGAGAGTGGTTGAGAGTGTATAGAGAGTGGATGATACGGTATAGAGAGTGGTTGAGAGAGTGGTTGGTAGGAATTGGAGTGGTTAAAAGAAGGCTGCACCTCCTTACACCCCCTTATTTTATTTCCTAGAGTGGAAGTGAGGGTTTGAAGAGGGGATTTGAGGTTGTGGAGAGTGAATGTGAGGGTGTGGAAAGCAGTTGGAAATGTATTGAGTGTGGTTGAGACGTTGTAGAGAGAGGTTGAGAGCTTGTAGAGAGTGGTTGAGAGGATGTAGGAAGTGGTTCAGAGGGCACAGAGAGTGATTGAGATGTGAACGATAGAACGCTTCCTATTCATTGATTGGAAGTCACCTGCTGTAGAGAGATGGGAAAAATGAGAAATCTGATCACCTGCTGTAGAGAGATGGGGAAAATGAGAAATCTGATCACCTGCTGTAAGGAGATGGGGAAAATGAGAAATCTGATCACCTCCTGTAGAGAGATGGGGGAAATGAGGAATCTGACCACCTGCTGTAGAGAGATGGGGAAAATGAGAAATCTGACCACCTGCTGTAGAGAGATGAGGAAAATAAGGAATCTGATCACCTGCTGTAGAGAGATGGGGAAATGAGAAATCTGATCACCTGCTGTAGAGAGATGGGGAAAATGAGAAATCTGATCACCTGCTGTAGAGAGATAGGGAAATAAGAAATCTGACCACCTGCTGTAGAGAGATGGGAAAATGAGAAATCTGACCACCGGCTGTACAGAGATGGGGAAAATGAGAAATGTGACCACCTGCTGTACAGAGATGGGGAAAATGAGAAATCTGACCACCTGCTGCAGAGAGATGGGGAAATTGACAAATCTGACCACCTGCTGTAGAGAGATGGGGAAAGTGAGAAATCTGACCACCTGGTGTAGAGAGATGGGGAAAATGTGAAATCTGACCACCTGCTGGAGAGAGATGGGGAAAACGAGAAATCTGACCACCATATCTCCAACGTTACGGATCTTATCACATCATACCGATACATTATGGAAGCGTTTAAAATTTGAAAAGTGCTTAGGCTATATTGCGACAAGATAGTTCAATATGACTTCTGAGTCAGGAGCCTTTTTGAATTCCTTATGATACCAATGAGATTAAAGCAAAAAATTACTTTATGACGCTCTCTATTAAGTATGTCAATATGTTACCAATTGTAACATATTGGTTTAAGCTGTCATTGATAAATAGTAATCGTGCATTATAAGAAGTATATAAATTAAAGCAGTTTTCAAGCGAAGTTGTGTTGATATTATTGATACTGTGAGGAGGTGGGGTGAGAAGCATTGCACCAGACAGACGGACAGACAGGACAATTTTATAAGCCCTTTGCAGGACTGCTTCCACGGGCTAATAATTCATCTGACCCCACCCCTATGTATAGTCTTGACGAATCATATACAAGTATTAGGAAGATGTCATACGACATGAAAAGACGTTATGTGAACTACAAGCTGTCAGGAAGTTTTAGAGGATTTTAAGGTTATAAAAAATATTCAAAGACGGGTCTTGTATGTAGCACTGTAAAGAAATTTTTTAAATCGATTCCAGCCTATACCCTTCATCATCCTGTTTTTAAAAAGTTTTCACGAAGACGTGTTTATGTAAATGAGATTAATGATCAGTGGGGAATGGACTTGGCAGATATTCAAAGGTATAGTGGGGCAAACAACAGAAAACGCTATTTATTATGCGTGATGGATATTTTTTCAAAGAAAGCATGTGTTGAACCCATCCCAAATAAAAAAGCTGAAGTGACTTTAAGGCTCTGAATTTTTTTTTTGCACGAGCGGGTGTTTTGGTTAGAAAATTTCAATGTGATGTAGGGAAAGAATTTTTAAATCGTCAAGTCAAATCATTTTTGAAGCTTAATAATATTCACTTGTTTTACGTAAATTCTGAACTAAAATGTTGTACAATTGAACGACATATCCGGACATTTATGGGTTAAGTTGCAAGATACATGACACATAATAAGACTAGAAAGTTTGTTGATAAAATACAAGACTTTAAAAACCTTTATATTAATTTCTATCACAGAAGTATAAAAATGACACCTAATGAAGTATCCAAAGAAAATGAAGATCTGGTTAGAACAAATTTGTATGGTCAGCTGACTAGCATGGATTAAAAAACCCCATTTAAAGCTGGCGAAAACGTTCTCGTGACAAAAAAAAAGTGTTTCTGAAAAAGGTTATATGTCAGGTTTCCTGCCAGACGTTTATACTATTACCTCTGTACATGAAACTATTCCAGGAACGTAAAATTTGAAGATAGTAATAAAACCCGCATCGCAGGTACTTTTTACTACAGTCAATTACTATCTGTCGACCACAGTTAATATCATGGACGTTTGTGGAAACGGTGATTCTTTACCTTCAAAAGAAATTAAAAAAAAATTATCAGACACAACGTTGAAGGATTTATTCAATTTAGCACACGTTCGTGCAGCCACAGATTTTGGTTTGACGGAAGACAAAATCAAGGATGCTCTGAAACGTAAATTTTTGCTAGCTGGAAGAACTATCAAGGAAGTGCTTGATACGGTTCCGGGTGATGCTATAGAAAATATTGCTAAATCATTCGATGAAGAAGAAAAAACCAAAGAACGTAAACTTGGAAAACTGATGAAATTAAGTCAGGAATTGATCAATATAAGTCGTCAACTTGAGGATCTCAGAGAAAGGCTGCTATTAGTTCTACGGAATGAAGATTAGACATTTAAAATCATACGATGCCCGATACGTGATAAATCGTCAAAGAAGGAAGCGGAGATTTCAATCGGACCTTGTCATCAAAACGGATTTGGATGGACGGAGATATGTTACCATCATGCACGTAAAGTGCTATGAAAATAATGTAGATTATATCACAGAAAAATTCAAATATTTATTTAATCATTTTTTGTAAAAATTGTACAATTCTCTGGAAATAAATTATTCCGTATTCGATATTTGTCATTTTGTTGTTGAATTGTATCAATAAATACGTATCCATATGGTTTCTTCATGTAATCATTGTAGGCGTCCTCCAGAACAACATTCTTCTTTCCGCCATTCATCTGACGTCCTATATAGGATAAGAAACTCGAATCTCGATTGTCCAAAACATTTATGGAACTCGAATCTCGAATCTCGATTGTCCAAAACAATTATGGAATGATCATCTGATATAACAGAATATTCAACTGGTAATACTTTGCAGAATTCAATTGAAGGAATTTTCCTTTTCAATACTTAATACAATTAATCAGCCAAAATAATTTTGGCTGATATTCGGTGTAACAATATCTTTTTGTTTGGCTGATCAAACATTTCATCTCGTCTTTCAAGTAAACGTTTTGTAAGTGTGGATTTACCACTCTGTGGCATTCCCAATATTACCATCGAGAATGGAGCTTTGAATGTATATCCTTTGAATGTATATATTTATGCATTGCCTCCATGTATCTTGGTTGTTTTGGGCGTGACTCTCTTTTATCACATACATTGGCTTGTATATTACTTTCCTGGCGAGGGCCTATGTTTCTCCCTAATTCGATCATATTAGCATCGTGAAAGTTAAGTTTGTGAAAGTTAAATCATATTTTCTAGTAAAAGTTTTATTACACGCGTGACAGGAATACATGTTGACAGCTAGATAACTTTTGATGGAATAATTTTAATTTATATCTAGCTACGTATATATAACTATCTATATAGCGGGCGGCGGGCAAATGGTTGCGGGCAACGGGCGCCAAATAAAAAATTGATTTGTCCAAGCAAGTTTAAAAATTACGATGAAAAAATTACAAATTAAAGATGAATAATTACAAATTGCTCAGCATCATGTTCAAATCATTGTCTTCAAAACATAAGGGGAGGCACATTCTTGCTTCATGTTATCAAGCATACGTTGCATCTCTTCCTCCGAGATGGTAGGGAAGTCATCCAAATTTATGTCCATGGACAACACATCTGTCTTTATCACGAATTAAAGAAGAGGGGGTTTGCTGTAAATATTCCGCGTGGGATGGTCCAGCTACTGGCGAAGGACACATGGATAATGACCACATAACTGATGGATGTAATGGTGGTGACGGAGGGTGTTGTTGCGGAGAAAAATTGGCACACATCATTGACGTATTTGAAGCAGAATCTGTAGGGGTCTCATCCGACGAAGACCGTTAGGAGCGTTACATGGTGGACTCATCCAGGATCCGGAAAAAGATTCTCTACAAAAATATTAATTAATTAACTTTCAACAATATTTAACAATTAATTAATTAATTAATTGTAATCAGTTAGTTACATGAAACTTGTTAACCATGACAAATAAAGGAGCGTTAATTTAAAAATTTAAAAATTGTTAATCGTAAAAATAGCTGTAATAAAATCGTAAAAAATAAGTCAAAGTTTGGATATTTCTGATGAATTGAAATTGTTAGTTGGTTAGAAAATTAAATCGCGTTATCATTTGAACTAAAATTCCTTCAGATCGAAATATGATGTACGATGATTCTGCTAGTGAGTGAGCATATAAGTGAATAGTGGGTGAAGCACTTTGTGATGACTCTGGGGAAGTTCTAAAAGACAGAACGAAAAACAATCTTCAAAAAATTGTAATAATTAAAATTAGTTTTTAAGCAGTTAGTATCTTTTCACTCAAGAAAACGTTGAAATATTAATCAACATATTTAATTCTGATAAAATTAACAAAGGTAACTTACTCAATTTTTATTGAAGTATTTTGATAATCCCAAGGGGAAGATGGTTGGGAATTACTGAGACAGCAGCCTCCACAAACGCAACGGCAATCCTGATGAAATATTTTTCCTGAAGGTGAAGATGGACTCAAACTAACGCCATGACTTGGACCTGGCCGTGGAGTTGACAAGCAAGGACATTGATTTGGACAACGTTGGTCAAGTTTAGTGGTGAGTCCCCTGATGGAAAAAGCCATGTTCGAACAGATAGATTGTTCGGGTCTTGACAAGACGTTTGTGTTTGATTTGAGCAACGTTGACTCAAGTTCAAGGCCGAGTTCGGTGATGAAAAGAGACGTCTTGGGATTATGCTATGCCCAGTTCTTAAACGGGGTGTTGTTGCATGTGCGCGCACTGGAACTTGGGACGGATGAACTCTCTTCAGTAAAACTTTACAATTTTTACATTTTTCCACATTCTTTCTTGCTTGGGCCCGGTATTTGGGTAAGCTGGCATTTTGAATGAAGTCTGAATGTATTAGTTGCGTTAAATATAATTCAAAAAAATTATACTCAGTAAAACGTAAAATTTGATTCAATAAAACACGGTAAGGATTGTAAAAACAACACTTGATTTAATTTGGAAAAAATAGTGAGCATTTTGTCTGAACTTTGAAACATGAATGTATTAGTAATAATAATATTTTCTAAGTTATACCCCCAATTTGGGATGAGTGGAGAACAAAAATAATCCGAACACTCGAACGTTTTCATTAAAGAAAAAAAGTCAATCGTCTTAAGTAGTCCTCCGTCTATGTGTTTGAAGTCACGTAGGCTAAGTCAGAAAATAGTCTTCTCGTAAAACTTTGGTAAAGGAAGATTTCGCAAGAATGAAATAATGAGTTCTCCGAATTTCAGGTCATTAGTGTAAAGTCATTGCTGATCCGGAGTCCTGCATTGAAACGTTTGGAACGATTAAAGACTCTCCCATCCCGGGGTCCGATCGAACGTTTGTCCAACGTGTCATGTGACTTGACGCGCACATGCATTGATCCCTACCCTGCCTCTGCCATATGGCAGGAGTCCTGCACTGGACCATACATACCTGTATTGGGCCCTACCCTGGCATATGCCTAACTACTATGGCCAACTTACCTACTGCGTCAAAACTTTTCGAAAGAGTCCTTAAAAACAGAATCTACACAAAATTAGAAAGGAAAAATCAACTGAGTGACTCTCAACATGGATTCCGTACGCAAAGGTCGTGCGACACGGATTTAATGACTTTTTCTAAATATGCTTTTTTCAAGATTGACAATAGAGAATTTGTTTTAGCAGCCTCTATAGATTTACGAAAAGATTTTGATTTGCCATGGTATCCTTATGAAGGAAATGAGGGATACGATTAAATTTCTGAATTACTTATTACGGACTATTAGCTATTATATCTGTGGCAGGTCATTCAAGATAAAAACGGGTGAAAAGCTCTCAAAGGAGTACACTTTCAACAGGGGCGTGACCCAGGGCTCAGTATTAGGACCACCGCCGTTCTTACTCCTTTTCAAACAAGTGTCTGATATTCTGAAAGAAACCTTTCACATACTTTTTGCAGATGACCTTCTTATGGCTTTACACGGAAAAGACTTAAAATCAATGGCAGTGGAAAATGAAATACGACTTGATATATTAAATATTTTTTGTAAAAACCCAGGTAATGGTTTTCTCAAAAGGTGGCAAGATGAAAATATCTGATTTCCACGATATTAAAGTTAATGGTAGAAGTCTCATTTTTTAAATACTTACGTATCACCTTTGACACAGCATTCAATTTTAAGTCACATTTTGAGTCTGTGGAAAAGAGACAAAATTAAACATTAGGGGGTATCCATAAGGTTAAACGCAAAATAAACGCGAGGGTCCTTTCAACCTTAATAAAATAGTTGAAAACTAAAGAAAAGCCGTGCAGTTCTGGTTATGAGGAGCAATATAACTAACAATATTGGACGCAGCTATATAGAGCAGTTATCTATAATTGCTATACAAAATATAGCTGCGTCCAACACTGTTATACCAGTATAGACTAACAACGTCGGAAGCAGCTATATAGAAGAATTATCCATTATAGGAATTTTGGAAACATCTCTATAGGTCAGCTATACATCGTTACAATTTTGGAAGCTGCTATAGAATAGTAATCTACTATAGGAATTTCGGAAACATCCATATATATCAGTTATACATGAATACAATCTTGGAAGCAGCTGTATGGAATAGTGATATTTTAGATTAATTTTTGAAGCATCTAGCGTCTATTCTACAAGCATATGATTCATTTCTCGTCATTACAAAAATTATTTTCTATTAGGCTTCCACAAATTTTTATTCCCACTTAAAAAGTATGTCTCTAATTTCTGTACATTACAGGCATGATTTTGTATTGTCGCTTCCACAAATTTCTTTTACTCATTCTAGGAAGGTGCTTTGCTTCCTTACCAACTATGTTTAAGAAGTATTCTATTTACATTCACAACAATATCATTCATTTCTCTCTATTCCAAAAATTATTTTCGAGCACTTCACTTCCTTGCCAATTGGTTTAAGAGGTATCTCTTCTATTCACATTTCGAAGTATATCACTCTTTCCTTTTCAGTAGGAAAATAATAGTTAAAAATTGGCATCGAAATGTAATAATTTTGAAATCCTTCATATGTCGCAGATATACTCGAAATCTTGTGGACGAGGGTAATGGGAAATTCAACTTGATAATCCTATCTTGGGGTGAATCTCATGGATCAGCTGTTCACGATCATGCAGACGCTCACTGCTTCATGAAAATTTTAGAAGGATCGCTCAGTGAGGTTTGATTATCTTGGCCAGATCCAGAAAAGGAAGAAGACATGAAAGGAATCTTTAGGGCACCACTTTTACTCAATGATGTTTGCTACATACGTGGTAAGTCAATTTTTAATTTAATTTTAATTGGAATTATTTTAATCATTTAATTAATTTTTTTAGCTTCTAAATTTGAATTTTTTATAATTTTTTTTATATTTTTTTAATTTTTAATTTTTATTAATTAATTAATATTTAGTTTATAATCCTTAGACTTCCTTGGACTATATCGTGTAGAAAATCTAAGTCACGTTCAACCGGCCGTCAGTCTACATTTATATTGCCGTCCATTCTCATCTTGATCCATGTTTGATCAAAGAACTGGACATCGATCCAAATGTCAAGTCTCATTTTGGACTAAATATGGAGAGAAAACTCAGACCGTTAATGCAAATGGAAGTGTGAGCAATGCGAGCCACACCGAACCGGAAAACAGTTAACGCAAACATCACGTCCTTTTTTTATTAATGTTAAAAATCCGACGGGAACGCGTATTTTCATACTACTAATATTTAATATTAATTTAATGAAGTTGACAATGTGACATATATAAATATTTTTGACTTGTATTTATTTTTCGGGGCAGTAAACAGTGGATAAAAAAAATACACATGACCGCTAATTTCTGACAAACACAATCATTATTCTATGAACTGGAACTGGCAGTCGTATTTTCATTATTATTGTAGTCTACAAAGTTCATAACCCCGATATAAACCTCATTTGCATTTGACACGTGCGCTTCCTTTTTTTTTGCTGACTAGAGATTCTGGAGATGGTGCTTCCTGAACACAATGTATTTTAAAAAAAAATTTTTTTATTGCTCTGCGGGTGCAACGTGAAATAAATGTTCGGACAAAAGGTATTATCAAACCGGATTTCCCACATTCATTCCAGTTAACATTTGTCAAAAGTTTGCCCGCCAACGAATTCCATTGTCTGTCTCCGTATTATACATATAATAAATGAGGAAGTACATGAAAAACGATGCCCACTTCTGGACTTGGTTCTGACTCCAAGCTTCAACGAATACCGTATTCAGCTTTAGGTCAGAAACTAATCAAATAAAAAAAGAGTTGCTAGTCCAGTGAGCGGAGCGCATGCATTTCCAGGAACTCGCCTAGTGACCACACCAACTGATTATTTCTTTCGAAATTATAAAGCCTATCATGTTATGAATATTTTCTTTTATAATTTTACGAACTTTCAATTGTCTTGCACCCTACACATTTATTAATATTTATTTAATTTAAAAATTTCATACACTACTAAAATGTAATATACGTACACTTCACCAAAAGATCTGATATTTTGATGATGATGATGATGAACTTGGGCTCAGGAGACCAGGAGACCAAGTACTTAATTGACATAGCCAAAGGCCGA
>JAQGCA010002387.1:0-14074 GCA_034698945.1 Protaphorura quadriocellata | reverse complement strand
TTTAATTTCTAAACATGTCGTCTAACTGCCATTTTCTGACCATCTAATTTTCAGCCTTCCAGCCAGTCGGTTATCAATTGCCACCTGGAGTGCCTGGACAAGGGTATCCGCCACAGATGCAGCAATATCAACAGCCTGGTTCTCAACAATTCCAGCAATATCAGCAACCTGGTTCTCAACAATTCCAGCCATATCAGCAACCTGTTTCTCAACAGTTCCAACCATATCAGCCACATGTTCAGCATAATCAGCAACCTCAGGGGTACACGCCATTTGGTGCAGCCATTGGTTCAAATCCAGCACCAGCGCCATCTTCTGCACCTCCGGCTGTCCCTGTGCCACCGTGAATCTCCCAGAAAAGTTGACATGAGCCATCCACTCAATGACGAATCACGATGGCGATGTCAAAATCTCCAATCAAATTCTCTCATCGTTGTCTCAACGTCCACATTCCAAGAATTCTAGAAATTTAGCCAAATCAAGCCATGTATCCATTGAAATGCTATAAGTGTAATGTCAGATTGTTGACCTTGTGATTAGTTTTTGATGAAAAAATAAATAAACAAAATTTATTTGTCTATATTGTTAAAATTTAAATTTCTTAATAATTTTGTTAGTTTTGAAGTACGATAAGTGCCCCATGGGCCAATTCGAGAATTTGTTCGCATGACTACCGCATTCGAGGTACGAAACCATAAATCGGTAAACATAAACAGGAAATATAAACTACAATTTTTGTTTACACTTTACACTCAGTACGGAAGGTTCATCCATGGTTTTTAGCTCCACGTAGTTTTTTTCATTTGACATAAGGAGAATCGTAAAAAAAATACAGTGTAAAAATTCATACAGTAGTTGTAGTTATTTCCCAGTCAAAACTCCGCAGCTAAACTTCCAATTTCTAAATTGACCAGTGAATAAATTACTAAATTAGGTCAGTTGATTAATAGTACATCGTTAAAAAACTTTCGAAAATTGTGTGCTCAGAAACAAACTGTCAGACGGAGTTTCGTGAAAAAAAGAAAGTGATATCGTACATATTGAGGGCTGACTGTACAAATGTCGGACAGAAATGGTCCTGGGAAAGCTGAAATGGATGAATTATTCCGTCGACTTCGGAGCATTCCGGCGAATCGGGTAACGCTTGAATTATTTTTCATTTTTGTAACCGTAATTCATTCATTTTTTCAAATTGTTAGGTCTGCTTTGACTGCAACACTCAAAATCCAACGTGGGCGAGCGTGACTTACGGCGTCTTTATTTGTATCGATTGCTCAGCTGTCCATCGCTCACTCGGCGTTCATATTTCATTCGTCCGCTCCACCCAATTGGACACTACCTGGACTTATTCTCAATTACAGAACATGCGATTGGGTGGGAATGGGAATGCGGTAAGGGATAAGTCCAAATTTCCAATTTTCAAATTTTCAAAATGAATCCAAAATGGCCGCCATTATTCTTTTTCCCTCACACAGATGGCCTTCTTTACCAAGGACCAACGCGGGGGTTGTCGTAATATTGACGCCGGACAAAAGTACAATTCCAGAATTGCTCATCTTTACCGTGAACGGTTGAGCGAGTGCGTGCTCAAGTTCTGTAAAATCCACGGGAAAAAGGTACACAAAAATTACATATCCGGCCTATATATTCTTGATTACCATCAATATTGATATCCATGTGTGTAATAGGCACTGGCATTGGACGTTCAAGATGAAATCAAAGACGGCGAAAAAGAGTCGGATTTCTTCAAAACGATTTCCAATTTAACCCTGAATGAATTCACTGGATTAGCAAAAAAGGTTGATTTATTATTTATTCACATTTTATAAACAACACATTGCAAAATTTGTATTTTTACAGAATGACTTGTCAGAATTTGAAGTGGGTGATTTAGAGGACACTGGAAATGGGATCCAGATGGCAGCTGTGTATTGGCCAAAGGGTAGCAAAAAATCTACTCAACAGCGGAAGGGCGGAGCCAACAAGGTTGATTTATTATTTAAATGATTTAAATCAGCGCCGCCTTAAATCTACTAATTTTATTTCATTTCCTTAGTTGGGAGCCAAGAAAATTACGGCTCAAAAAGTGAACGTGGATTTCTCGGATGTTGGCGGCGACGGGTGCGGAAACTCGGATTATAAGAATAATTCGGAGGCAGGCACTGGAAAGGTCGACATCAATAAAGTGGATTATCAGCAAAAGAAGGTAATTATTTTTGATAATTGCGGATTTAGTCTTAGTCGTTTGACTTTTGGTACTCTATAATATTATCTACAATTTAGGCGGTCAGCACACGATTGGCGTATCAAGATTTGAGTCAACAACAGAGTGAACGTGAAGAACAAATCAGTCGTTTAGATTCGAAGAAAGCTGTTCAGGCCGAACGACTTGGAATGGGATTTGGCATAAGGAGGTATGTGAAAGGGAAGTATTCCGCTTGAAAATCCGACTAGTGTAGCGGCGCTGACGAACGTTCAAGTAAAAAACGGCATGAAAAGTCTCCGGGAAGTCGGTTTTCCTTGACAAAGATATGCCCAAAATATTTTTTTTTAAAACTGTCGATGCCATCTTTTGCTATAATTTTATGCAATTTTCCAAATTTTGTTCGACCGGTTCGTAAAATGTCGATTTTTCACTGACAACGCATTTGTAGCGTAAAATCTGATTTTTTTCACCAAAATTGACAATTTCTGTATTTTTTTCAGTGGAATCAGTCATTCAGCCGTTGGTGACATGTACACTTTTGAGCAAGAACCACTAGATGGTACTGACCAATCCAAAAATGGCAACTCATTTTTTGAAGATTCTGCTAGTGGCGGTGGTGATGGTGCTGGATTTGATTCCGTTGGGGCCGGGTAATTTACTTTAATTCATTCAAGTTTACATGACATATCTTTACAGCAAATCTCAGCGATGAACATTTCAAAAATTATGTCTTTCAATATTTTATGTAATATTTAAAATTCTGTACATAATTCTCAGACGCGCACAAGCAGCAGTCAAAAATACGACAATCTGGAACATTGACATTCCAAAGCCCACTGACAGCAATGTTGAAGAATATGATCGTGTCAAGCGGAATTCTTACGACCATTTGGCGACTGGGAATGAGGCGCAGAAAAAGTTTGGGAACGCAAGGGCCATTTCATCTTATCAATTTTTCTTTGGAGCTGAAGAGGAAGTTCGTACATGGATTTTTTAATGGTTTAATATTTTAAAAATAAGGATTGAATGCACATTTTATAATTTCGTTGGAAAGAGTGCACAAAGGACTGCTTCGAGTCGTTTCGATGGACGGACGTCAATTTCTTCGGCAGATTATTTTGGAAATGAGAAACGGGCTTCCTCCAGTTTTCAAAATCGATTTCAGGTTAGTTCAATTATAAACGAAAAATCCAAAATACTAATCCCGTTCTTTAAATCCATTTCTATTTGTCCAGAACGTAGATTTGTACGGAGTGAAAGAAAATGCGAGGCAAGAATTGAGCAACATGGCAAGGAAGATTGGGAATTTAGCCAAAGGCGTCATGTCTTCATCACCAGTCAAAGACTCAGGTTAGTATAATACAATTTTTTAAGTACCAAATGTTCTAAAATACTTATGTGATCATGTGTATAGGTTGGACAAATTGAGGACGTCATCAATATCGGAAATTTCGGAAGATTTTGGAAAGCATGAAAAAAATTCTGGACAATATTTGACGGGGACATTTTTGGTGTATTAGATAATTCAAGTTCAATTTAAACTGATAAAAAATGTAATAAGTTGAATCAAGGAAATGTGTATTAAAATTTTATTTGTCCAATTATAAAATGAAAATGAATGAAATATATTGGTCCTTATTGTTTGGGTGTCAACTCCCTGGAGAGTAAAGTTAATGATATTTATACGGTCAAGAAAAGGTACCCCTAGTAGTACTTGAAACCTTGAATAGTTTTGAACGTCGGACGTCTAGAATTCCATTTCATTTCCAATTGTTATAGTAATTTGTGGAAACCTGTGTTCTGCGACCAAACAAATCTACTTGGATTTGACTTTTGGTTGATTTGAGGAGTCAATGATTCCGCCACGGACAGTTCAGGTCCAAATTCTAATTTCTTTCTAACTTTTGTTTTTAATTTTGCTGTGACAAATAGAATTCGTGACTTCAAATTTGATATCAGTTAATTGTTTCCCCGATTTTAGTGAGACAAACTTCCAGTGAGTGGAATTTGAAAAAAAAAAATGGGTTCGCGTGAAGATGAACTGGGATTAAAGAAACAAGTATTATGTAGGGTAAGCTGGGCTAATTCTCCCCTCCTTGGTGGGAGTATGGTCAATGGCTACATGAGCATGTGACCCTGAAAACACACCATAACTGGCCATGTGGGAAACGGAGAAATGTGAGGAAATACAATAACACAGTGATAGAGTGTGTTAATTTCACTCGCATGTAATTACTAAACATGTTTAAATTCCATTTTCCGACTCCCTGACTTTTAGGATTCCAGACTAATCACACGAGACTTTCACGTTGTACAGATTCTGGATATGTGACTAAATAAATTGAATAGACAATAAGTCCAATACCGCCCACAATATGTCTAAGAAATATTTGTATTACATTTTATTAATTCATTTAACTCATAAAATTGATCATTTTAAAGAGGACGGAAATATGCTTTTAGAAAGCTGTAAAATTCGTTAGTATTCATCACAGTTCAATTTTTAAGTGGAATTATAATTTCATGAAATTCTAATATTGCGTCATTTAGTCGTCAATATATAATTTTTAATTCCTGGCTTTGCCTTCTGCCATACGATCGTCACCCAAGTGTGTAATTTTCACCTTTTTGATCAATAAAACATTTATAAAATTAGTTCATTCATTCACCACTTTTTCTAATTCGCTCTCGTTAAAGATTTTATGAAGTATTTTAGTTACTTGAGTGATTTTGATGTTCGGTATTCCGTCTACATACATTTCCAGATGTTGATTTCCGTTTTGGGGTGGTCTATCGAATGGATATCCCATTGGATACTTGTCAGGGTATTTCATCCCATGAACTCCACAAAGTATCGGTGCAACTCGACACTGCTCCAGTTTAAGGTCTTTCTCACATTCAATTATTTCCTTGTCACCATCAAATATATATGGGTATTTCCCTTCCGTCAACATAACGAAGAGGTCAAATGTCATTCCTTCAGGTTTACCCTTTGGAATTAATAAGTGATGTGGCCATCCACAGCCACATGATTATGTTCTTGTATCGTTTTCTTCTAAAGAATCTGACGTCAATTTTGTTCGTGTTGACATCCATTTCAGTCGAATGGTCTGATTTGCTCTCACTACAATACAAGACAACGGGTGCATAATTTAGTTTTTAAGCGAACGTTTATAATTACACAATGTAGCTTTTATGTTAAAATCACTTATAAAGCCGTTTCCTTGTTGTCGTAGTCTAGAGCTTCTCACCGATCGGACTTGGTTCAATCCGATCGGGTTCCAAATCACATTTTAAATTATGTTACCGTAAACCAAATCCTACTCTCACTTACATTCAATTGAGAATGTGTCCAAAACACTGAAGAGTTTGTGTTGCTCTAAAATTGTAAACTGAACACCATTGTTATCGTACCTCGGAGCCATGAAGATTCGTACTGTCGTATTAATGTTTTGAGGTGAATTGGATTCCTTGAAATCAAAATCAAGTACAAATTAAATTATACCGTGTTATTCAAATAAATCCCAGGATAGTATTTATGGGATACCGCAAATGACAGAATTGAGGCCTGAGGCCCGGACTTTCGCCACTTTCTCCACAAGGGACGGAAATCGGAATCGGAATTTGATATCATTCTTCAAATTTCCTTTTCTGCCATAAGGTGGCACATAATCTGAATCGGAATCAGAATTCGAATTCGAAAAAAGTTGGTATATTGACCAGAATCAAAATCGCAATTTGAATTGGAATCTAAGTTTTTAAAACATCGGAATTCGAATTTAATTAGAATCGAAATTTTTGAATACATTCGAATTCCTAATCCGAAAAAATAGTAATACAAATTAAAAAATCGGAATCGTAACTCGAAATAATTTTTCGAATTTCCTTCTCTGTCATAAGCTGGTACACAATCTGAATTGAAATCGGAATTCGAATTTGAAAAAAAGCGGTATTTTGAGAAGAATTTGAATCGAAATTTGAATTGAAATCCAAATTTTTAAAACATCGGAATTCGAATTTTAATTAGAATCGAAATTTTTGAATACATTCAAATTCAAAATCAGAAGAAATAGTAATTCGAATTAAAAAATCGGAATCGGAATTCGAAATAATTTTTTGAATTTCCATTCGAATAACAGTGGAAAGAAACCGGGGATAAATTCTCAGGCTATATTCGTGAAGGGTGCACGATTCGGTGCGAGGGCCTTATTCCGTCATTTACTTCAAGGTGTAACACGTCTTAAGGCATATATTTTCAATTCTTGTATTCTAGGCCCCGCGGCTGATTAGAACAATCACGATACAAGTGAATATGTTTTGAAAGACTCACTATTTCAATGTCGTAATGAAATTCTGTGTGGTCCAAAAACTTGCTGCAAATAGTGACAGTGTCATTAAGTAGTGTGTATTTTCTTTCATTCCAAAATGTTTCCAATTGATTCAATTCTCTTGCATTTGTCGAATTGATAGAGATTGAACGAATTTTAACTCCATTCCATTGCAAAGGATATTTACCCTTAATTGGTTATAATTAGTGGTAAATGATATTCACAAACTGATGATTGTATGTATCTTTGGAATGGAAATGATTCCGTTCTTACCTCAGTTCGTGAATAGACAGGTAATTTAGCTTTCCAGATTTTGAAGATATCATTAATCATAGAATGCCAACGAAAAAAAATTGGATCTCTCAAAGTGGTGTCAATATCAAACATTATACCTGGTCTCATCTGTAACACCATTCAATTTACATTTGTATTAAGTTCTTTGACTAATCCATTATTACTATGTCAATGGTATATGTGCGAGTGTGAGCACAAGTGTGTGATCTTTGCTCAAAATGAAGCTCATTTTCGTAATCGATTTGGGAAGTAACTTTCGTTGAAACAAATTAAAGTTCTAAGTTGTTCCCAGTAGTTAGTGGATCTATTACGGGTAGATTTAGACGCCCACTTAACAGTTGACTGGCCGAGGAATTCTCCGGACTTGAACTTAATCAAGGATCTATGATCCATTCTCAAGAAATCCGCATGAAGAACCTCACTTCATAAGCCACATTTTTTCTAATCCCAAGATTTTGAGAAAATTTGTGCACCTTCACACTGTTGAAATTTCAAAACTTGGCGCGCTCATTACGCAAGAAGCCGGCGGGGAACACAGCAGATAAGATGCATTCGGTAATATATTCCGGTTTTAGCTGATACTTTACGTTCCGTCAAAGTTTTAGTTCAAAGTTGTGGTAAAAATGTAGTTAAAAGTAAGTGAGACACACTGTACACTATGATGGCTCGACAGAGAACACCTATAAGGTCCTTCATCCAAACGACGGCATGGTTCTAGAAACAGCGGCAGCGCTTCCTCGCTTAATGACAATACATATTCGGTACTTTCGACAGCAAGTAGGACAAGAATAAAACGGTCAGGGAGAAAATCTACTTCGTTCGATTTACCTCTACCCGTTTCTCAGCTTTCGAACCGATCGCACTGAATTTGCGGCAACGTTTTCAATTCTTTCTATTAATAAACAGTCGCGTCTGGATAGAGAGCCTGTTGATGTAGTTTAGAGGGTAGTGGGAGAGTGGTAGTGGTAGAGTGGTAGTGGTGCACCGGTAATGCAGAGTGGTAGTAGAATAATGCACTTCAAATGTAGTTATTGGAAGTGGTCCCGTCTCTTTAACATTAGCGGGCAATATGACTTTAACGTTACAGTTATTAAGTGATAAGAGTGGAGCGAGAGTAGGTTAAAGAGATACAACTGTAGTGATTGAATGTGGTCCCATCCCTTTAAAATTACGGGGCGATATCTCTTTAACGTTACAGTTATTAGGTGATAAGAGTGGACGCTAGTGTAGGATAAAACGCCACAACTTTAGTAAATTGGAAGTTTTTAACATTAGAGGGCGTTATCACTCTAACGTTACAGTTGTTATGTGGTAAGTGTGGGAGCAAGTGTAAGGTACTACACCTCAACTTTAGTGATTTCAAGTCGTCCCATCTCTTTAAGAATAGGGGGCGATATCTCCTTACGGTTACGGTGATAATTGTGGAATAATCCCAACTTATGAAAGTTTTCGCCTGTGCTCTTGTTCGTTCCAATTCGGACTTACTTTTAAAACAACATATTTGAGAGCGACAGACATTTAGAGCGCTTTAACGGTATTGATCTTAGATACTTTCAAACTATTTGGATTGTTTGTTTCAGTAATTGTAATACAGATATTAGAGAGCGGGCAGGTTTCTATTTTGTTGCGTGTTAATTCGGTTTATAAGAGATTTTGAAGTGAAACGGTGGGACGGTGAAACGGTGTCTGTATGTCTGACAGACATACAGACAAGACAATCTTATATTACCTTTACAGGACTAGCGTCCACGGGCTAATAACACGAATCGATAATGAGGAAATGGTCACACCTGGTTGCCCGTATGATTATTAAGTAGTGAAATCATTATGTGTCCGTTTCCATGATAATTTCCATATATTGGAGGATTTGCATGTTGAGATGGTTTGTAAGGCTCAATTGTGTCACCTAATAAATCAATTCCTTCATCCGGCTCATCTGGTCCAATTTCTTTCAACCTGGTTTGTGTGTTATTGGCCTGTACGCAATTAGAATAATGATTTGTACATTTCTTCAAGAATTACAAACTTTAGGTATGTAAAGAAACTTACTTCTATAAGGAACTCGTTTTCAATGGCTTTCAAAATGTTATACATCGGTTGAGTAATGTTGTCTTTTACAGTCAGTGTCTCATTTTTGTAGACGACATCCTGAGATTCACAAATGCTCAAATAAATATCTTTCTTAAAGCCAAATAATATATTGCACATTTTCACTAAACCGGTCCAGATTAATTCAAAATAAAGCGAAACCAAATTTTGTTCATTTGTTACAGTTTCGATTTAATCAGTCGTTATAAATACTGGTCTTAGCGGAAATTCCATTTCTTCGGCTTATTTGCTAATGGTATAACTAACCATAAAAAATAAACAGTTGCGACTGGGTGAGAGCCCGTCGAATTGGATAGTGGTTCAGACGTTGTATTGAGTAAGTAGTTGAGACGGAGTGGGAAGTGGTAGAGTGGGAGTATTTCAGTTGGTGTATAGAGTGGTTAGGTAGGCATGGTTAATGTTTAGGGAGTTACCACTCCTTAAACATCAACCATCCCTATCTCACCACCTAAGCGGATTGGTTGAGGTTGTAGAGGGTTGTAGTGAGGATGTGGAGAGTGGGAGATGGATTGTATGGAATGTTGGAGATGATGTAGAGAGTGGTAGATGGGTTGTAAGAAATGTTAGAGAGGATGTAGAGAGTTGTAGATCTGTTGTAGGGAATGTTAGATAGGTCTCTGGGAGTGGTAGTAAGGTCGCGGTGTGTGCTGGAGAGAGGACATATCTCTCCAACTTTAGGAGGGCTCATCCCAAGGAGGACATATCTCTCCAATGTTGGAGGGCATATCTCTCCAACATTTGGAAGGCATATCCCTTTAACATTAGGAGGGTATATCTCTCTAACGTTAGGAGTGCTTATCTCTCCAATATTAGGTTGGCATATCTCATGGAGGGCATATCTCTCGAACGTTAGGAGGGCATAACTCTCCAACATTAGGCGGGTATCCCTTCAACGTTAGGAGCGAATATCTTTCCAACATTAGGAGGGCATATCTCTGTAACACTAGTATGTAATTAGCGTTATTGAGGAAGCACTGATGCATGGCATAGGTAATGAGATACGCCTATCTCTTAACGTTAGAAGGGCATATCTCTCCAACATTAAGAGGGCGTATCTCTCTAACATACGTATGTATATGCGTTATTGCGAAAGCATTGCTGCTATGTATACGTAATGAGATAAGCCTATGTCTACAACATTAGGAGGTCATGTCTCTCTAACATTACATATGTAATTGCGGTGTAGAGTAAGCGCCTAAAAAAGCGTGTTAAAGAGAGGGGTGTATCTAAAACCATATACTAAGCAGCGATGGTTTGTGTTCCGGAGTATGCTGTAAGATGTTCTGCCAGCTGCAGATCCGCGCAAACTAGAGCATGTATGTTGACAATACGACCTGCATTGATTGGAATGATGACGTTTATTTAAAATCTGCACGTGAGAAGCATGTCCCTTGCTTCCAATTGTTATGCCTATTTGATAGCAGAGAACGTTACGCGGTAGCGTGGCATGAGTCGTCTGAGCTATGTAGGTTTCTGAAGTGCTGCACACTGCGTTCTATGTGGAGAACGGTGGTTTTATTGTGGGGGAAGTGACAGCAGTGAGCATCGCGTTACAGACAGACGGAGGGACTGACATTGGGATTTTATAAGCCTTTTACAGGATTGCGTCCACGGGTTAATAAGCAGTCAAAATTGGATAGAGTACCCATGGGCGCAAGTCAAAAAGTGTGGAGGTACACCTAGGTACGGAGGTTGGGGAAGAGTGCCAGTGTAATGCCGTTATTAAGTGATAAGAGTGGAAGCATGCGTAGGATAAAGCGCTTCAACTTTAATGATTGGAAGTCGTCCTGTACCTTTAACAATGGCTGGCGATATCTCTTTAACGTTGCAGTTATAAAGTGGTAAAAGTGGAAGCGTGTGTAAGATAAAGCGCGTCAAGATTAGTGATTGGAAGTGAGTGGAAACAACTTGATTGAATTGATAGTGAAGCAGTTGTGACAGTGTGGTGGTTCGTGCTATACGTATTCAGATGGTTGCTTCCGACCGGGTGACATTTGTGGGTATTTAGCATGGAGAAAGGAGCGCGATGCAGACAGACAGACAGACGGAAAGGACAATCTTAGAAGCCCTTTACTGGACAGACGTCCACGGGCTAATAAATGGAGAAGAAGGACCATACCGTAAGTAATGCACCAGGCTTCCTTATATCGTAGTGCTCGGGTTTGTATAGAGATGTCCTGAGGTTTGGATCATAACCTTCTCGAATAATGGGATTCTCGGTAGCATTAAAACTGCGAACCAATTCCATCCCGTTGGACAATCTTTCAGCATTGTACCTAGACAAGATCAATACGAATCAATTTGCACAAGTGGCAAGTCAACCTTACGCAGCCAGTTTTTAACTAGCATCGGTTTTGATAACAAGTAGAAAACATCACAGACGAGGTCAAAGTTGACGCCTTAGGTCATCTGACCTAAGACTGTAAAGCTTCAGATAATCAATTGTATTTATATGATGTCCCCAAGGGGAGAGCAGCATTAATTTGTCAATTTTATGTTGGTAAATTGTTGACTTGGTCTGACACTTGAATAAAACTAAACTTGATACTTGAAACTTGACCACACCCTTTTCCTTACAACCTCCCTCGTTGTAAAGCTTGTGGAGGTGGGGTTCTGAATCTAAAAACCCGAGGTCTCTACGATTACCCTAAATTAAAAAACCGAATTTGGTTTTTTCGGGCGAACAAATAATTGGAGACTTATGTCTCCGGATTCGGTTTCTTAATGTCCGAATTAATCGTCTCACCTTGCGAGTATGTGATGATGATAATAATAGAATAGTTCCCCCCTCCTATCATTCCGTGGGAAATTCAATTCGACAGACTCCATTGGGTTTATTCCATGCCAAATAGCGTGATTAGCATTCATGAAGAGGTCTTCTCTAAAGTACCAGAGCTTATCTTCATCAGATTCGACACCACTGCTTCTTCCTTATATGGTCTCATCCGATCTAATGCATTTTTGGGTCTCCAAGCCCTCAGATTTGTATATTGCCTACATAACTCAAAACTAAATAATGCAAAGATAATAGGCAACATGATTTCGCGCTGACCAATTCAGGAGCAAGGAAAGTGGTCTCCTGGTGAACGAAATCATATTGCGCACTCACCATGGTTAATTACGTATCAAGTGTTAATTAATATGTGTACCGTGATTGTTTTTCTTGTTTCTATAGCGCGGATCACTTCTTTGGCGACATCTGAATTGAAATATTTATGTGGAAGGACCTGCCATCGCTCCAGTCTGCCATAGGTAGATAATGTTGAATCTAAGAATGCAACGGCTGAGAAGGCTTGATACAAAGCTTCTTTATTCAGATCTGGGTACTCCAATAGTTCACGCGCTGTTTCAAGTCTCTTGTCTGGTGTGTCATCTAGTATAGAATACATTGAAATTATCATTCCAGGAGAAAACATGTTAAACACGTATATGAGGATTAGATACCAAGACATTAAATTCACCTTGTGTAATGATTGTCTCCAGCGTTGAAACAAATTTCATATGTTCTTCATCAAATGATGAGAAAAGTTCATCGACTCCAATTGATTCAATACAATAATCAGTAAGAAATGATTTCGTTGGAGCTCTCTTCGTTCGCTTTGTGTCATCATATGCTCTTTGACCCGTGATAGCTGAGGCTAGGTCCATTTGCAGTTTCAAATACATATTTTCAAGAATTTTGCATTTACCGTTCAATCTTCTGTTTGGTTTATCTTCTGCCACTGTTTCATTCAAGCTAGTTTGCCGTCGAATTCTTGCCAATGGCATTGACTCGTCTTGGTTGCATGGATATGTCATTTGAACTTTATGTCGTGTTATGCACTCGGCTAAACGTGTCTGTTTAATTAAGTAAAGGCTAATAAACTAAAGAACAGGCTCAGGCAGAGATAACGCTTCGTCACGGTGTCTACGGGACTTAAGAATATACCATATTAAAATGGTTAGGAACCGAACACCTCTATATAAAATCGACTCTATTATTCAAAGTTCAACATTTTCAGTGTACTCCTGTAGTTTACAAGGAAATGTTCAAATTAAATTATGATATCCTTTGTCACAATACAGATCCTAAAACTTTGTATCTACTGCAACTAAATAAATTGACTATATAAGAAGAGTTAGACGGATTGAAAATACGCCACCTATATAAAAGGTGGCGCACCGTTGCAGTTGGATTAATACACAGGAAGGCCCCAATCTGAGCATTTACAAAAGAGTCTCGTATACTCAGTTTGGGACCATCACGTGCCACGTGCTTTAATTCCTGCCAATAGCAATGCGCAATGGTGCGCCATATTCATTTAGGTGTGGAAGCCTATTCCTGATTTTTTTGGTCACTAACTGTTTTCCTTTTGACCCAGTTCTGGACAGTAGGTTTTTAGACTTTCAATTTTTGGACAATTTGCATGACCCCATAACTTTCCGAAAACCGTGTCTAGATTTCAAATCTTTGAGTAGTATTCCTGATGAGAATTCGACTGGCTTCAGTTAAAAAAATACGAGAATCGGTTCAGTGGAACAGATAAAACTTTGAGTTTAAACTTTATACGCTGAAAAACTGCCACCGGCCTACTTTATTTCGTCCCACCGTGTATAAATACTTTAAATAATGTCACTGACCTTGCTGGGCTTCGAGAACGATATCCTCTTTGTACATTTGAATGGTTTATCATGAGGAGAGCGAACCACTGCCGGGGTTGGTGCTTCCTCATATGTGATATTAATATTTGGAACATCATCAATTGTTTCATGAGGTCCTACTTCACTCTCGGCAGTATGTTCAGGTCTTTTCACTAGTATATTTAAATTAGATTTTCTTGACCCATTCTGATTAGCTTTAATTAGTTCTTCAATTTTATAATTAGGAATTTCAATGTCAATTGAGTCCGTCTCATCGTTTTGACGACTTTGGTGATTGCTCATCCATAGAATGCTCTCATATTTGAGGGTAGGAGGGTTTACCCTGTTTGTACAATTTACGAAGTAGCCACCATTAGGTTTGCGGACGGTTGTGCAATTATTCACTGAAGAAACGGTTAATTGTGGTGACGAGACAACAATCAGGATTAGTGAAACAATTCCAGATATCTGAATATAAAACAAAACAAAGTTAACAAAAAAACCAGACCCGACCCTG
>JAQGCA010002386.1:0-14076 GCA_034698945.1 Protaphorura quadriocellata | reverse complement strand
ATTCATTTTGTTTGTCTCAAAAATATAAATAAAGGCAAATCTGAGATTGGTGGTTATTCGGCTCACACCCATAATTGCTTTTATCACTATTTCAGAATTAAACATGACAAACGTGGAATTTTATCCATGACATCACACGGGCCAAAAACGAACAATACGGAGTTTCAAATTTCTGCCGTTGCCCTTCCACCATTGGACGGCAAATATGTTGCTTTCGGTGAAGTCATCGAAGGAATGGATTTTCTTGATGAAGTACGTATTTCTTGTCTTAGAGTCTCAAGTAGCCATTGAGCGTTGAATTTTACCTGATTTGGGCTACTAGTTTCGAACCACCCTGTATAACTGAATTCTTATGACATCTCCATCTATTTCTTATAGTTGGCCAAAATCTGCAGACCAACCGAGCACGGGAAACTTAGAATTCCTACTAAGATCACGGTTTGTGGACAAACCACTAAGGAAGGAATGAAAACAATGCCTCAGCCGAAACTTTACAAATCTCACAAGGCTGAATTAGTTTTAGCCCGAGAGGTTAAAGGAATATTGCAAATGCAACGAAGAATGCAAGATTTGAAGGCTGAGTTGGAAGAATTGAATCGACAACCGAGTATTGCCAGTGGCAGTGGCAGTGATGGGTCGGAATCAGAATCAGGATCGGGTGCAGATGCAGATGCTGAAGATTAGAACGATTGTGTTTTTTTAACAAATTTTGAATGGAAATAATAGTTTGTTCCTGTTCACAGCTTGGTAGTTCGCAATTCATGATTTCATTAAACGACAAATCGCCGGAAAATGTTTTGAACCATAAAGCTTAACCCAAATTCTGACAACTAAGAGAAAAATGTCCCAAAATGTCCCATTCTTCACTGAAAAATTGGTCTCCTTAGGACTGTCTGGGGAACATCTCTATAAATCAAGGTTAATGGGTTATAACGTTGACAACAGTGCAAACTGAAATTATGCGCCTCCGACAAATAACAGCATTTGTCGACTTCACATTTGGTGTCCATGCCAACGAATTCAGAATTGGGTGCATCCATATTTGACATCTGGAAGTAGAGGTCTTAGGTATTTCGCTTGAATGCCGATTTTTATTTTTATTTGTTCCAGCGCATATCAATTTGAATTAAAATAATATTTTAATCTGGACCCAAATGAAATAAAATAAACTTTGGTATTGAAGTAAACCAATTAATTGGACTTTTAGCAGTTCTCGTGCTGTTTTTCTGTAAACGGTCCCCAGAAATTAGTTGATTCGTCAAAAATAACAAATCGTTTTGAGGAATGCTGTTATTCGTCGGAGGCGCACAATTCTTAACTTTAACGTGAACTGTTTCTAATATTATGACGTGGTCTGGAATAGGACCGAAACAGTGCAGAAATAAGCGTATTTATGTTACCGTTTAATTAGAAAAGACAAAATTTATTACTTCTATTTTACTAATTACTTGCAATTTAATTGATATGGTACTTAATTCTGACTGCCTTGAAATTGACATAACTTTTGGGAAAATTTGTTGTATTTTAAATGAAATTCTTTCTATCATTTTAGCCAAATAATATGCTAAATGTTAAACATGAACTAACCTACAATATCCTAAACACTACCAAATTTTGCAACACCCTCTGTTATGGTTTTGACCAGAACTCTTTCCAATTTTTGATGTACCTCATCACCTGAGTCCAATCTTTGTGCCAATTTTGGACCGACTGTACTATATATCCCTGCCATAAGACTTCCAAATGTGTCTTTTTCGAACATGTCTGCCATAACTTTGTTCACGTCAAAATCTGTAAATTTTTTAAGAACAAGGCCACTAGAATTAATCGCATTTTTGTGACAAGTGACAGACAAGTGCAGGTGAAGCACATTCTCGATCTGTTCGTAAATTTCTCCGACGACTTTTTCCACAATTTGCAAATTCTGCTGGTTGTACTCGAATTGTTTAATAAATCGTGCACTTGGGTCTAGAAGCGAATTAAACAGTACTGCCATGGTCCTTGGCCATTTCTCAAATGGTGGAATCTCATGCCTGCAGACAAAATCATTTGCGAAATAAGTCCCAGTTTTACTCTCAACGAAGATAAAATAAACTTTTGTGTCAGGTGGGTGAAAAGTTGGGTCCATGGTAAGTGTTACCAATTGGTCAGCAACTGATGTCGATTTTGGGTCATAAGTAGTCATTTTGAATTGCCGATTCGGAAATTCCGTCACGTTTAAATATTCCACGAGTGGATTAGTTTCAAGGAGATGGGATTTACTGACCACGTGGAAGTTTGTTCCTTTAAACATGTGTGTTTCAGTAAAAAATTGAGTATAATCGTCAAATCCGAAATATTGCTGAGACCCAAGAAACCAAGAAGAGACACTTAAGACTCGACTTGGGATTAAATCCATATCCAAAACCATGTCGCCCACTTTAATTTTTTCGACAGAAATTACGTCTCCCATTCCGTGACCTGTACGAATTTTTGTTCCACTTTTTAAACAGCCTCCAGTAATGTTTCTGGACTTAGCAGCTAGTATCATTTGCCTATAAAGCTCGCTTTGAGCCTGTTTTGTCTCATTCACAATTTTTAATAATTCCTTCGTGTGTTCAGACTGTTGCTTTTCATAATAACTCAAACAGTTGGGTCGACCTGTTAACCAATTCGCGTAATTCCTATGATCGTTCGTGCGAACTCCTTCTGACGTTGCTTGTGCTTCACACTTCAAAATGTTAACCTCGATAGAACGATTACGTTCCAAAGCTACACTTTCCTCCATCTGTATTTTCATTTGTTTTATCAAAGTTTCATATCTTTCATTAGCACGACGAGATTCTTCTTTTAATTGTTGCACCAAGGTTGTGAATTGTGAATTATCATTAATTTTGTCTCTTGAATCTGGAGGGGGCAACGCAGTATTCTTGATGGGCGGAGTATATTTCAGACTAGAATTGAACAACGCAAAGGCCGCCTTATGGATCTCACCCGTAATATTCTTCCCGATTTTCTTTGCGATTTCACTAATCGGTAAAATTTTCAAATCAGTTCGAAGAACGACGGGATTAAAAATTAGAGATTCCCTCCAATTCTCGAGCAGAAGGCCTGAATCTGTTAAACTCATTCCACTTAAAGATCTTGCGTGGTACTTGAAATCCCCACCCGAGAATTTTAAGCCATATTCGGTACCGTTCGCGTTGAGACCGCGTATGTCTGCGGACAGCCCAAGATTCAAGTCATCCGCAAATTGAACAGCACTGAAAATCGTCTGCGCAACGGAACGACTCGTAAGAGCAGGAGAATTTAATTCAATCTCAATTGAACCGCCACCATTAGCTGATTTGATGACGTGAGTGCCATATCGGGAAAAGAAATCCTTCCAAATCTCGATTCCATCGTAATCGCTTGTATTGAAAGCGGGTAATTGCTTCACGGCTTGGATAAATTCTTTGTTCAATTCGGGTCGGTCATTTAGAACAAGTTGGAAGAGTCGATGTTCACGAAGTGCACTAAAAGCTTGGTTTTCGGTAGAGGTGGCATTCTCTACAAGTAATTCTAGGACATTGTACCCTGGTCTTACAGCCCCTTTGAAACTATCCGCTGGGATTGAGCCCTCTACGTTGAAATTTCTTAATTGGTAACTAACATACGATCCATAATTTAAAAATGTTTCATACACAGTTTTGACTTCATTTCTGAGTTGACAAGTTAAGACAGAAGGGATGAGATAACCCAGGTCAGAAATTGATTTTGGTTGAAGGTCGAATGGAGAAGTGGTTAAAATCGTATCATCAATTAAGTTGTAGCCACGCCCCACAGCCATATTCTCACTTAATTCAGGCATTTTTAGAGAGAATGCTTTATCCATTAAATATACGTTGGCTTCATTCAATCGTATTTCTCTCATAAATTTTACAACTTGTACAGCCGTTCTGGGTATATCGGACTTCAGATTAATTCCGCGGATATTAAAAGCCCTCTGGAGATATGGTAAGGCATCCGGGAATGCGACTTTCAAGGACGGATCTAAAGACTCAAAAGCTGTTGCCAGACTTCGAGACACTTCTGTATCATTCACTTTAAAATTAGCAGTACTCAGAATCCACAAGTATTTTAAAACACAGTCATGTGTGGAATCAACCATTGGAAATGTTGAACTGCTCACGTTGAAATCGACTGGGTTTCTAAAGGCTGTCCGAATAATTGCTTCTCCAATTGGATCCTCTCCTGAAGTTGTCAGCAGTTGCATTTTGTCGAACAAATTTCGGGGATAAAAATCTCCATTCGGCAGTTTAAAATATCCGTTGAACATGGGCAAGTTTTGTTCTCGAGCCTTGTTCTCAGCTACAACGAGTGTGATAGGTTTTGGAAATAAAGTAAAATCTTCGATTGTTTTCTTGATTAAGTTCAATCTAGTAGTTGGTCTGCGGACGACGTCTATTACTTCGGATATGTAGTGCGAAAGAACGAATATAACGTTGGAGAATTTTCTGTCTGTTAAACGTTCTCTAAATAGATCAATTCCTCGGAGCATTTTGACAAAATTTGCCCCTTCTCCATGAAATCGGTTGTCATTAAATTTTGCAAAGATCAAAATAACGTTTGGGATATATTTGCTAAGGTCCTCGTGTCCATTAAGATAAGCTTCCAGGGTCGCCAGAAATCTGGCGTCGTTTTCTAGGCCTCTCGTGTCTCCAAGTCCAGGGGTATCAATAATACGGAGCTCTGAATTGGAAATTCCCAACTCATCGACAGGGATTGGGATTCGAAATTCATGGATGTCAGAGGTCGTTGAAATCGCACCTCCAACTTTCGTCATATTTGGGTAGTCAAAAATGAAATTAATCTGTAAACATATTTAGACATATTTTATCAGTATATCCATGCAATGGTGTTTCCATTTACGCACTAAAGTTGAGATATTACACTATGTATGACGAAATGTAAAAAAAGGTGTCTAAATATGTACCGAAGACGATTTTCCAGCACCAGTCAAGCCCAGCATGAGAATATATGCATGTTTCGGGCTTCTTTTATTTTTGACAGATCGTAGGGCGCTCATAAGACCCGGATGTCGTCCATGTCCTCTCAACAAAGCGGTGATACCATCAGCTCCATATGGGACTTCAATCATCGGTGGATCTGTGGTCACGACAATAATCATACAAGTGTCGAGAAGTGGTAAATTAATATTTCCATACAAAATAGTAAATCCCCGATTAGAAACCGCTGCCGAATAGTAACCCGGTCCCGCATACTAACCGGGTCTTTCTCCACCTTTCTCCATGCACTCTTATGGAGAAAGTGGTGAAAGTCTGTGACCGCCGACCTTGTCTGAACAAATACTAACCCGGATTACTGTTCGGGGATTTACGGTAAGTGGAAAATGGCGTAGGCAGTGGTACTTACAATTATCAGGACGGGGTTTACTTTCCATAATCACTGGATCCGAATTACAAGTGCATTCATAGGAATTAAATTCTTTTCCCCACTCCTGTAAGAAGTACATACACACAGTAGTAATAGTCAGAGTGAACGGTTACAGTGTATTTCAGGTGGAATCGTTACACCAGGGCGTACGGTGGACGGTGCAAGGATGAGCAGTTAAATAGGAATGAACGTTTCGGGGATTGGACTATACAAAATTAACATGCGTGTCCAAATATAATAATATACGTAACCGGGCAAGCCCGGTTACAACCCGCGTGGACAAGATTCTCGCAATGGATTTTGTCAAATTGAATAAAACAAAATATGTTAAGGTCATACCTCTTTCAATCCTTCCAGTATTTCAGATTCCCCATCAAAATCTTCTTCGTCAAAAACTTCCAAAGTGCATCCTGGTCGAATGATGATAGAAGAAAATTTTCCTTTAAAAGCGTCACCAACAACGGCTTTCTTGCCTCTGAAGTCCATGTAGTAAGTGTTGCAAGAATTGCAGCCTTTTCCCATGTAGGCACGAGCACACTCAGATTTTCTTAACTGAATGTCTTTGCATTTGCATTCCTAAAAATAGTATTGAATTAATTCATTAATTTATAATTAAATTAAAACATTGAATCAGTCCCAATCCGCTGTAAGTTAGTTGCAGCCTTGCTGTGAGGAAGGATCGATCACTTGGTCATACATAGTGTGGTCTGTGCTTTAACATTCCGTACGCCAAATGTTAGAAAAATATATACACAAGAAATACACAACTAATTAATTAGGTTTCACTTTTTGCACGAACTAATGAGCGTGTACTTAAGGTATTACCTACATTTTGACAAGAACAGTTGGACGAACCAATTTTGCTAAATTCGGCAGAGACTGTTGGAATATCACGTCTGAAAACTTTGCACTTTCCATCAAAATAACTTTCGTCGCATGATATAAAAGTACAACCCTTCATCACTTTTAATGATCCAGTTAAGTTCCAAACATGATCTGAATTAACGTAGTGGAGATCATAGTCCGGGATCGGCTGACCTTCTTGAATTTCAAGTTCATTATCTGTGTAATTGTTTCCAGAATAAAGTTTGGCACAATTTCCATCTTGGAATTTTGTTTTTGCACAACCACTTAATGACAAACTTGTTACAATTATAAATAAAATTAGTGGAACACACTCCCGCAGTTCAGTCACCATTTTGGAAGATTTTTAAAGTTGATGAGGCAAAATTAATTGAATCTTGTGTTTCTCATAATTTTGCATGTAATTGGATTACGCAGATGCTTCATAAGATACCTTCAGACACATACTGATTTATTTTTAATTAAAAATCAGGACATTTGTATTAGTGTAAGATAATCAGATATACTAATGAACTTGAACAGACAGAGTTGACCGCTCGTTGTAAATTTCTATAGCCAGTAAACATATGATGCGAACTTTTCCACAAGTTGCAAAAATGGGATCATGTCATATTCTTAGGAATAAACTAATACAGATAATAAATCAATAGCACCAGTTCCAAGAATGACGGATCTGGTATATGGCATTTGATTATCTCTTATCCCTCTTACTTCTGAAGAACTCTTATATAAAATGAGTTAAAACTTTAAATGCCAAGGGTTTAAGGTCAACATTTAATTTAATTTGTGATAAATAGTTATAATACATACGTATAACATATTAGGGGACAGGACCATGTCAATACAAGTAATTCAGTATAGGCTACGAACGAATAATCGATGCGAGTGTGCAAATTAATTCTGAGAAAAATGTCCATTGAAATACTCTAAAGTAAAGTAAACACGTTTCATTTTCAAAATTTATTTCAAAATCTTTCTAATTTTATTATAATGACATTTTTGAAAATAATTTTGGTGGTAATCCTTTTTTTAAAATCAAATATTAGAATCCTAGAATAGTTCCAACCACCCGGCGACCAAACACTCGATCGATGTGACAGATTGCGGTATTCTAACTAAATAATTATATTTATGTACAAGGATTTTGTAAAATATATGAAGATCCTTTAAGGTCATCAACACATTCCGGAATTGTTGAAAAAACAAAGAAATTATTCCTCTAGCATCAATTAATAGACGTTTCTTAATTGATGTTTCGTTAGTAAGTACAAAATTCCCTTGTATGTCAGTTGTCACCTAATAACTTAAGAGAATTACAGATCCTACTTTTGAAATGTCAATTACGGCTAGGCAGTTCCTCACGACTTGATATTCTAATGTACAGCCTGACACGTAGCCCTTGCCCCCCCCCCCTGGCCAGAACAATCAGGAGGAGTCGGACAAGTGGTGAGATGCATTTTGGAGAGTATCTGATGGTGGATCTAGGGAGCCATTTGCTTGATAACCCGTTGCGCGTAGCGGCGCTGACGAGCACTTGAGTAAAATTCGGCACCAAAAAACGTATTTTTCAACGGTATTTTGACAACAATGCGCCCAAAATATTTTTTTTCAAAAAAATCTGCCGTTGCTATCCTTTTTGTCATATCTTTATGCAATTTTTAAAATTTTGTTGGACCCGTTTGGAGAAAGTCGATTTCTCGGTGGCAAGTCATTTGTAGATAGAAAATCTGATTTTATCCTTGAACGTGTCACCCTGTACGTACGGAAAGCATCTAAAAATTTTGCGTGAATCTGATGGGGTATGTTATTGCGAAGAAACTCATTTACAGATTCCAACGATGTGAGCAAGGCGTTTCATACTATAGTTACAATATCTGCAATGGTTAGGGCACCATCGCGATTGCTATTCTGTGGCAAAGCTCACACTGGTATTATATTCGACGTCATTTTAACATGTAGGTTACCCATTCCGATGATAAACCTTTTTTCGTAAATAGCCTTTGGTTCACACTTGGGTACTCGCTGAATCATCCAACCGTTTGGCACATAAGGAACTGTACACGAAATACAATTATGTTTAAATTAGATGCTTTATTAATTTCTCAGTCGAAAGTTTTTATGTTCGCAAACAATATAATAAAATTTATTTATTAGGCTGTGAATGACAGCAATTTATTGAACAGAACATAGCATAGATAGTTCCCCCCCCCCCGAGAATTAAATGGGAATATTAAGTTCAATTCAAATGAAGAATTTAATCAAGATTAATGGAAGTACTAGTCCAACTAGTCCAGCCGGAACAGGTCTTAAGCCTGAGGACATTGGGATGCTGTAAAAAATTGAAGAAACGTTGAAATGTCAATGAAAATTGAATAAAATTATGACGCTCAGAATAATAAAATCATTACTTTCTTGTGAACCAATTCCCCATGTCATTTCCAAACTCTTCCATCCATTTATAGTTGGTTTGAATTGTTCCAACAGCCCATCTCAAACCAGGTAGAATCTCCGTTAGCATTCCAGAATTCGTGCTGATGAAAATGTTTAACTAACAAACAAAATTCAAATATTAGACGATCTCGGTTTTTTGAAATTTAAAAAAGAAATTGTTTTCTAACGTTATCAATTCTGTCAATTTCGCTCCAATGTGCTGCTTGGGCAGTAATGATGGTTTCAACAGCCTTCACACCGTGACTGCGAAATTAGAGGCAAACATTGTAATAATTAAAAATAATTTGTATGTGAAGGATCATCCCAGTAGGATAGCTCGACTCCAACACTGGTAATGCCCTTGTAAGTTAATCAAATAATTTTGCTTTACTAATTTATAATTTGGGGCAAGTTCTGTCCAAGGAATTCCGTCAATTTTTGTCTCCCGATATGGCTTCCCGCTAATCTCACAAGTAATTCCAAAGCGTCATCTTTTGGCATATTTGCATTTGGCTCGAGCGTCAATGTCAGTAATCTAAAATTTCGATGCTACTTATAATTATATGAAATTATATTACATTTTTTTCAAATACCAAATCCAAAACGTACTCATCAATGACTCCTGATTCGGAGGCACAAGCAAGGGCATTCCTGAAAATCGGCTTTAGATTGTTTGGCCAAACTTTTACAGTTTCCGCCGTGTACAAATTCAGAAAGAAATCTTTCGCCGGTTTTCCGCCAGACCACACCATAGCGCAGTAGATGCTTGGACGGATGTCTACTGGAACTCTGGTAAAAGAATCGTTTAAATTATTTAAATGTGTCTGGAATGTAAGAAAATATGGAAATGATATAATTACGGAGTATTCGCTGCCGCTGGATTTTGTGTCCAGAGTTGTAGCAATTCCTTGGCGTAATTTGTGCAAACATCTAGCCCTAAACTACAAGCCCAATCTAAAAGTTGAACTCTGACAAGAACGTTAGCTCCGTTATGATTCGGTAATTGTTTTTCGCCCACCAAACTAAGCCCTCCGACCAACTTCTCAGATATGTAGGCCTACATTTTCGGAGATACATGCACATCAATGAGAGGATGAAAAATTAATTTCTAAGTATTAATTAATTCTAAACCTTAAATTGAGCAGCGTGTGCACTGTGACCATTAAGCAAGATGTAGGATGGACGGAAATCAGTAAAAAATGTTTGCCAAACGACCAGGGTGCCCTCTTTGTTCAGGAATGTGGTGAAATCCAGTGCAGTTTCGATCGGAATATATCCTGGAAACGAATTCATAAATTAGTATAACTTTTCATTGCAAAATTCGAATTATAATGCATGTATTACTTTCAAAAGCAGCTTTGAAATGGTCGTCGATGATTTGACTACGGGTTGCTGGGCTGAGAACGGAAGGGTTTGTGTCAACCTGCGTTTTAAGCGCTCTCGTCAAGTGGTCGTCGTAGATAACTCGATAGTATGCTGAAATTATATTTAGAAAATGAATTAGATAGCACAATTCATAATTTTCCATAGAAGTTCGATCATTACCGGTAGCATCGACGTTTGCAATGACCCAATCGGATTCCCCAGTGGTCAGTGTGATTGTCTCAAATGTAGATGTTTTATCCATCCAAATTGGTCTTTGATTATTGGCACTAAAGTCGGGATTTTTAGTCGTTGCAAATGTCAGAGGTATTACCCAAAACTCAGTCGGATTCAAGAAAGGGGCTTCAATTATGGGTGGTGTCTTTCCAAATCTTTCCTAAAAAGTTGATAATTAATTCTGTGTAATAGTAACATATTAGTCTAATAGTGAGAAATGGTGGTTTTAGTGTGGTTGAGATTTTATAAGCCCTTCACGGGACAGCACCATAATTTCGGCACTAAGTTATCCTGTATATCGTAACCCTCTTACGACTTACTTGAGTAACATATATTCTGTCCAATGAAATCCTTCCGACGCGTACGAGTGGAAATCCAGTCTGACGCGTCCAAGTATCCATGATATATTTGACGGTCAAGCTCTGATTCAATGTACTATCCTCTAAACCAGCAGTGGTCATCTGTGAAAATAAGTTGTCTTGGATTGCGTTCCCGTACAAGCTATTAATGTCAAATTGAAAGAACGTGAAGGAGTCAATTATATGTGAATCAAACCATTGTCTGATCGTTCGTCAACGAGCATGAAATATAATCTTTTTGTCATCTTACTGAGCTTTAAGGTATCTCTGAATGGCCTTTTGAAATGTTGCTTTGGTCAGGAAGGATTCCATCATCCGAATCAAGAAACTTGCTTTGTCATACACAATTCCACTCAAATTGTCACCATTATAATGTACAGGTTTGGTAGTGAGTCCGGCATCAGCAGTCATTGCATTGATTCGAGCGATTGAAACTGAAAACAGATTTGCTTCAAATTCAGGGTGTGTCTCATCAACACCGACTTTCTCAATGAGTCTTGCGAATCCTTCATTCAACCAAAGATTGTCCCACCTGGAATTAGTAGTAGAAAATCGTATTCTTTTTGTCATTTTTATTTGAGTAGTCATGCTGGGTATTCGGTCACGTTGGTAATAATTGATAACAACCACCACCTAATGTATATCGAAATTAGTGATAATCAAATTTACCATTCAAGGGTGACAATATTTCCAAACCATTGATGAGCCACTTCGTGAGCAATAATGCGGCTAATAACAAATCGATCATTTTCTGTCGAAACTCCGGGGAAGTAAAGCAAGTAGTCGTCTCTGTCGAACAAAAATTCAACCCAATATAATTTATGCGACTCCTCCCATCTTAAATAGAATGTTGCGAGGAATTAGAGCATATCAACAAAGCAGTTTAATTGTTTGTTTTTTAATTATCCAACCTTTCCGGAATGTATTCGCAAATATTTTGGGATTTAGTTGTGATCTTGCAACATTAAATGATAAGGCATCACCAAGGTAGGACGATTTGCTCGGTACTTAAGCATATTCTGACACCACATATTACTTCATGAATATTTCTTATTATATTATCAATTTTGCAGATCAATATCAATCTGAGTTGTTAGATAATAAACTGGACACTAAAATCTAGTTTCGCTTATTTCCGTCTGGTTTCATCAAGCCGGAAAGAAAGTTGGAGAAATCCTAATAATCAGACAATCAAGAGTAAATTCCAAATAACAAGTTATTTCAATTTGGCTTCATCTGAACATCCGAAGTTTGACAATTAATAGCGAATAACACCATCAGATTCTGCATATTTTTGAAGCTATTAATTTTTTTGTAGTGTTCGTGCTCTAGAATCGTACTTTTCCTAACCGTATTGTGTAGTTAATTCTTGTCTTTTTAAAGTGATCGGAAGTTTTTTGAACATTGCAGAGTGATACGATATTTTAATATTTGGAATGGTTCACAGGATCTGGAAGAACCACTATTACAAAAAGAAGCCCCGTCGGGTATCACAATTCCGGAGCGGTGTTCAAATTTTTACCTGTAAGTAATTAAAGCCCACTGTTCCATAGCCCCGGAACTGAACATAGGAATTGCGGCCGAATCCATTTTCGGGAGAGGGTATTCTAAGTCATATAATTCTGTAAAATATTTCAGAACAAGGGCCGTGTCGTTGGCTGCGTATTCTCCACCTCCGGCTTGAATGTGATGTGGCGCTGCCCATGTCTACGAATATAATGAAATTAATAGTTTAATCTAATATTAATTTTGAACCCAATAGTACGGTTTAATAATGCACACTTCCATTTGCAGGGTGTTTCAAAAGAAAAGTTTGAAAAAATTTATTGGCCACCCTACATTTAGGAACATTATTTATTCTGCATTACTTACCGATACAGGTTTCTCGTAGATACCAGGAGCTGCTTTCACCTCCTCAAATTCGGACACAATAATCGCAATCAGATACGTTGACATTTTTACGGTTGTATCGTATTCATCCCAGAACCATCCATTGTATTCAGGACTGCAAATATTTAGGTTTAATTCAACTCCACGCAGACGGCTCTGTTTATAATTTTAAAATAGGTGATACTTCCATGACTTACTCTGGTATTGTTCTTTGAATTTCCATATTACACAGTGTGTTATAGGCCGAAGTTCGAGCTATGTTGATTTGATATGTAGACTTTAAAGCAGGTTCGTCATAGCACGGGAATACCATTCGAGCTCCCACTGCTTCAAGCTTTGTCAATACCATTTTCCTAATTTTTAAGACAAATATTGGATTTTTTATATTTTTTGCTGTAATTTAAGTCGATATTCATATTTAATATCAACCGTGAAGAGATTTTCACGCACTTAACGAGATTTAATTATTGTAACATAAATGTTTACAAATATATCCTTCTTTAATCATCTTTAGTAATTCTATGCGTTGGAGATCGTAAACAAAATTGGAGCTAAGGTTGTCACCGCCACTATATATGTAGCACACCTGAAAAAAGTAAGACTAGTAAATTACTTGGTTTGTCCTTGAGGTGTCAGATAAGTTCGATGATACATGCCGAGTAATGTCCATGGAACTTGTGCTGTAAAGCTCAAAGAAATTGTATAATTTGACCCCGCCATCAAGTTCTGTGCTGTTACTAACTGAAGTTCAACAATTTGCAAATCCGTATTTTCCCGGTATTCAAAAACAGTGTGAATTGATCCAGTGCCAATATCTTTTATCTGTAATTGTTGTAATAGATCACTCATAGCTTTACGAAGTTTAAATACAGATACAATCTCACTTAACTTGAAATTCGGTTTAGTAATTCATTGCATTCCTTATTTTGTCTGACCGGATTTATACTTCCAATTTGTTGGAACTCAACTAGTCAAAGTGAAAAATTCGAATGGAGAAGAACCTGTTTAAAGCAAGCACCATGCACTGTCAGCCACTGGGAATTGATCCCTCCACTTGTAATAACAAAATGGTAAATCCATCTCTGCACGACTAAGCTAAGTGTAGTCTAAATAATGTATTCTCTCATTTATTTGCAGGTGAACTTCTCAGGCTAATAGACTCCAAATCATACTAACTAACCTCAACTACTAACATAACCTACTATTTCAACCTACAATCATCATATCCATTATTTTATCCGATCGGCAGTTTCCTTTATTTTGGACGTGGCGCAATCAGCCTACTATTTTGACATATACGTAAACGCCTAGAATGTCTGTAAGTATGTTGATTGTAATGGGTTTTCACTCTAATAAAGAAACAAACAAGAGGTTTTACTCAATTTGAGTGAATCACTATTGCTAGCGGTAATTTAACTAACCCTGTTCGGTTATACTTCTAGTGAATAATTTTTAAGGTGTGAAGAGACTCCCTATTCCAAAAATTACTCAAAAAGAAATAAGGAGGCGTGAAGAGATT
>JAQGCA010002385.1:0-14076 GCA_034698945.1 Protaphorura quadriocellata | reverse complement strand
GCTAGAGACACGCGTCTAATGTTACAAATATGTCAAATTAATCCGAGGTACAGATAAAATTTGATAAATAAATCAGAGTTGAAAAGTTGAAGGTCCAAAAAAAATTCTGGAATTTGAAAAACGTAATACGAATGCTCGACTTTTTAACTGCTTAAGTTGGATGGATACTTATGCAAATAGATATAATAGTTCTTTCACTTGTCAAACATTCCATAGTGAGCTGTTGTAAACAAGGAGACCAGAAATGTCGAAATTGATCCGTCATCAGTTCCGTTCCAGCCGAATAATTCCCCATTTAACGGCGGTAAGTCCCAATGTCTCGTTCACAATTCGGGCACTCGTGCTCAGCATCCTGGCATTTTTTTTAATTATTAGTTTAATTTTTTTCAGTAAGAAAATTATTATAACATGTTCGTGCGAACAGAGTGTACCATCAATATTTTGACTTACTTACCAATGCAATACGGAACGCAAACACAAGGCCAGCACCTGTAATAACATGATGTTACGGTATTGATTGCAACTGACAAGGGAAGCTCACGACATGCATGGGTACCAGGACCTAGACCTGACACCCATTTTTTTTATTGCAATACCATCCCCTGAGTGGGTTTTCGTCAAAATTAGTCTGTTGAAATGAAGTACTTTTTTTTGGACTATGTATCTCCGAAATGTTCATGAATTTCATTTTCAGGTAATCCTTATGGCGTTTTGTGTGTTAAAAAATTGTTGATCATAGGGGGACCCCAGGATAAATTTCAAAAACCTTAAGCCCTGGGAAGTGGACATTTCTTATGTTGAGATTTGGGATGGCATCCCGAGATTCATAATCTTGCTCTGGGCTATAAATCTATGCAGACACATCATGTAGCTGGACTACCAAGAGGTATCCCGAGTAGTAGGAAAACGGTGCAATCCAATTATTATGTGTTGCGTAAGCTATACATTATGTGAATGTGTTGGTCGTCTGTCTGTCCGTCAAAACTTTTCATTCAGTAAATGTTGACGGATTTCAACAAAATTTTCAGGGTAGGTACACGAGGTCACAGGAATCACCAAGTGTTAATATGACCTCACCAGGTGACCTCCAACCCAAGGTCACCAAAGGTCAAATTCTCAAAGTTGCCCAGATTGGTCTGAAATGTGCATGAAATATGAATGCAATAAAAAGTGGGTAGCGCTCAGCGCAGCGCTCGGTGTAAGATAGAAAAATAAGGTTTTCGCGGTTTTTCATCCGCTTGATCAGGGTATTCAGCTTCTAAATCTCGAAAAACGAACTCCACCCCAACATTCGCAAATAATTTCTGAAAATTTTAAGCCATGGAAGGCCATTTTTTTCTGAGCAATTCGATTTGGCCTCAGTATTCTGAGGCCAAATTGACTTGCTCAGAAAATGTCGATCCATGGTGTAAAACTTTCAGAAAGCCCTTGCAAATGTCCTGGTGAAGTTTGTTTTTTGAAAATTTGAAGTTCACAGCTTTCCAAGCGGAAAAGCAGGAAGAAATAGCTTAAAACGCCAAAGAACTGAATTTTATTTTTCCATCGCGCGCTGCGCGCGAACGCGCTTTCAGGTGGAGCTAAATATATTGTCTGAGATCCCGTTTCAGCTGATCTTTCCAACGAGGTATTCCACTTGATTGTAATTGTGGTTCCTGAGATCCGAGGGGTCAATACATAATAAGTCACCATGTACTTGTATTTACTTACAGAAGGCAAAGAATGATGGCGGCAATATGAGTCATACGTCCTGGATTGAATTTGACCCTCGTCTCGACGTCAGCTCCGCAGTGTGGGCAATGCATACTAGTTGAACCAAGATTCATGACCTGGACCATTTATTTAAAAAAAGTGAATTGAGAATTTTTGAGTCTTCTCCAGTCGTCCTCCCGTCCAACGTGAATTAATGGCTGTATATAAAAATAGACAAGAAATATGGATTAATATATTACTGCCCCCTAAAAAAATAACTTTGCCCCCCCCCCCCAAAGTAACTCTGCCCCCAAAAAGAGTTAACTTTCTCCCAAAATAATGTAGAATGGCCCCTTAAACAAATAACTCGGTCCTCGCGAATTAGTAACAAGTGCCTAACGGTAACGGTCGAGTTATTTATTTAGGGCGCCATTCTGTATTATTTTGAGAGAAAGTTACGACTTTTGGGGGGCAGAGTGACCTGGGGGCAGAGTTACTTTTTTTTGGGGGGCAAAGTTATTTGTTTAGGGGGCACAGAAATCACTAGCCAAGAAATATTCAAACTTACCTAGGATTCCTTGTCGAATGTTTCAGGTGAGTTGATAGCGGTTTGGTCCGAGAATGGGACGAAAAATGACAGACGGTCTAATCCCGGTTGCTACGAATTCCCCAACCCTTAAACGAATATGAATTGGATGTGGACGTCCTTGATGTAGACTCCGTCCAATTGCTCACTCTGCCTTGTCCTAACATAAATCAAAGTCAAATCTGTGATCATTGTGAGCACAAACGGCATTGTCACCAAAAAAGCTTTGCAAAATTCCTCCTTTTGTTTTTCCTGAAGTAGGGGAAAGTGGGCTAATTCGAGCCACCGTGGAAAAATGTGCCAATTACGACCATTTATCACGTTGTGTAACGCGGAAAAAAACTCCTCCTCCTGGCTAAAATTAGCACAGCGTCTACGCTTCACACGTCCGTTGGAGGAGTCAAGTACATTAAGATAGGCTGGAATTTGCACACTTGTCGTTTATGGGTTAATTTTTCCTTAACCTCAAATAGTGTGTTATTAACAGCCACCGCCATTTGTGCGCATGTTTCTTGGTTGCCATGCCCGCGTAGTTAAGAGGTGGCTGGAATTAGCCCACCCCACCCTAATAGCTAAAAGTCACAGTTTCTTAGGGAATTCGCAAGAAAGGGGCTGGGAAGTTCGGTGCACTTCCATTACCTTTAGCACGGCTACAATCGCAATGCCTAGGGTTTTGACGCCAAAAACCAGAGTAAACCCTCCCAACAATGACACCGTCACCATTGTCTAAGAATTGCACATATTTAGAATGTGATGCTGAATGACTGAAATTCCTAATTACAACGGAGAACGTTCACCTGCATTTTAACCCATGATTTCTCAGGGTGGACCTCAGGACTTTGTTTTGACCTAATTTTTGAAGATAGGCGAAAACAAAATGCTTCATTTATTCAAAATAGTGTCCAAACCCCACTGAGGAGATGCCAATGGAATAAGATAATTTGGTGTCGAGTCAAAGTTCTGGTGTTCAGGTCAAGTATATCCCTTGTGAGACATTTTTTTAAAGAAATACGACGTAAATGGGTGATCCCTTGACTTTTTAAGACAAAAACAAGAGCGAGTTGAAGAATGAAACATTATATGACTCATGTCCTGTCTGGTCCACAATCCCAGTCGTCGCGACGGTTTAAGGTTCTCTGTCCTTACACTTTGTATTCTATCATTTACAATGAAACGGTGCGGTACTGTTTACTGTTTGTAGTAATCGACGTGACGGATGAATGGATGAAAAATAAATCGGCAACAAGTATTGGTATAAACAAAAGACTTCTGCTCATATTATTCATAGCGGCTCTTGTAAACACGAGGAAAAGAATATCCCAATTTATTCCAGGTTTTATTCTAATTTATATTCCTGTCATTTTTTATTTTTCAATTCCGGAGATAAAAAGCTTTTGCAAAAATCCTCATTTCACTTTTCGTGGAGTAAAAGCTTAAAGTCCTCATTTTTGAAAATGTGCTAAGTCCCCATGAATGGGTGGAGTCTGGGAAGCTCCTTGCGATTCTATAACTTTTAACACCGTCTACCATCACAATGTTCAGGGTTTGACTCCTTAGACAGACTTGTTCTCTGCTATAGTCTTCAGAATATTGAATTACAAAGGTGGACAAATATTTATGCGACGTTCTGTCTGTACTCTGTTATGCTGAACCTAGTCTATAAATGTAATTATATTAATAGTGTCAATGAATTTAGAACGGAAACTCGTAAGAATGTAATTACAGATTTTGTAGAGAAACTTTTGAAGGATCTAGGGCTGTTTCGCTGGTAATCCGCGCTTCAGTAAAATCGGCATGAGAAAATGGATTTTTTGCAGGTATTTGGACAGAAATGACCTAAAATAATTTAAAACAAAACTGTCACTATGCTGTCTCTTTTGCAATAAATTTGAAACAATTGTCAAGATTATGTTTGATCGGTTTGGAGAAAGCTGATTTTTCACTGTCAATGCATTTGGACAGCAAAATCTAACATTTCCCTCAAGAATGCATTGCCATTGAAAATCGAGTTTCTCCAAAATGGTTAAACAAAATTTTGAAGATTGTTTCAAATTATTGCAAAAACGGATAAGATCGTTCATAAGATTCTTTATAAAAAGATGTCTTGGATTTAGTCCGATTACCACTAATTGGAACTGGGCAGGGGGGCAAATGGCGCGAGTAAGATGAACATTTCGTATAAAATAGTAGTATCAAAACCCCAAATTGTTTTTAATCTCGCAAATTACACTGAGCAGGATTAGCAGAATTTGAGCGTAAAGAAAAATAATGTGGAATTTGAAGAAACTTTTTGATAAATTGCATTCTACAACGTCAGGAAATAAATGTGCGTAAGTCCCAGGACGTCTCAAGCCATTCAGTATGCATGAACCAGGTCGCCAAAGACAGGTTTTATTTTTTGTTTTTTTTTTAGAGAAGTCCAAGAAATTTTTTTTTACCCAAATTTTACCTTGAAAAGGGTATTCTCTCAAACATGAGCCTATTTATGAGTTAGTTGCAGCCAAATCTGTTGTCCTCCCCGAAAATTTACAATCCACGTCTTGCATTCACATTGGAAAGATATTTTTTCTAACTGAGAGTTATTTTTTTTATTTCGCTCTAAATGATTCACATTGAATGATTTTTATGTTGGCAAAACACTGACAATAAAATGTGTGTGTATTTTCTCCCACTTGAAGATTTAATAGACTCAAGAGTTTTACCTTCATATCGTACCTTAACTTTGTTTTCAGAAATTAATGTTTGACTTGGAATTATTCAGATTCCGCCCACGTTTTCCTTGTTCTAAATTGATTTAATTTAATGTTTTCAAATAAATGGGAGTTGCATGGGGCAAATAAAAACATTTTTTCTCCAAATCATTTCATCCAGTCATATTCTTGTCGTACAAGGTATCCCAGAATAAATGGACACGATTTTATTAACAATTGTACTAATTAATAAGTCAAGTGATATAGGATTTTAAATGTGAGACCAAGAGGATTCCTTACATGCCACATTATTTACTTTCATAAAACAAATAATATTTGAAACTGAACAAAAAGAAAATACATTGTAACTGGTGGACAAGGCTGGACAGTGAAAGCGTAGTGTGTATTTATTCCGGTCCACCCTGTGTATTATCAAAAAATCTTGTCAATGTTGAGATTCTGTCTCATATCACTACACACTAGTATAATCGCACAAAAAAAATAAATTCAATTTACTATCATTGACTTAAAAGCTGGATGGGGCGAAGTGATACAAAAATGGGCTTAGTGGAATTACCTTACACTACATGTACGTTCATTCATTTCACATATTGAATATTGCCTTATGCTGGATGAATGTTTTACATTCCAGACATTTTTATAGTATTTGCACAAACATCTCCAGGCTGAACTTGATTAACATTATAAGCATTCGTCAATTGTGGTTTGACGGATATACTCTGAGCCGACGTAATCCTGAAAGGAAATGAAACGTTTGAATTAAACAGATTATTTGGAATCTGCATAGTCAGTAAATCAAGTGGTGATCGTAGAGGGTAATTTTATGTATTTTTATCAATTTAGTTTACTTAAGTTTTGATATTTTTTTTTGAATTTTAATAGTTAAGAAATTAATTTGAGTACCTACTTGTGAATATCAAGAATAGGGGATGAGTCGTCAGGACCTCACCAGTGGAATGATTTTCGTCCAAACCACAACCCTTGAGCGTCAAGTCTTCTAATTGATTCAAACCATTGAGCGGGCTTTCATTGGAATAATAATCGACATCAGGACAGTCAGATAAATATAATTTTCGAACATTCGGGAACGTCTTTGACAATATGATTGTTAAGGGTGATTCTGCACCATCCAGAGGTATATACTTTTTGGGGTTAGAAATCATGAGTGAGATGACTGTCGGATAAACAGCTCCACCAAAGAATAAATCGAATAAACTCTCCCATTTGTCCCTTCGATCAAAACGGTGAATACGTAGAGTTGTTAGGTTCCACACTGTGGGGACACGGAGTTGATTACAGTAGTCGGGTCCCATACGTGGAGAAAAATAAGTAGTCTGAAGATACATCCACAAGGAAACCTTCATTTCACAGTTTAATGGGATATACATTTTTTTCAATACCCATCCTTCCTCTTCATCTGTCAAATGAATGCTATGAATGTAGCGACTGAACAATTCTTTCTCATCATCACTTAAATTTTCACTTCCGAGCATAGATCGGCGTGGGACATTCAAAAGTCTAACTTTCAGATTTTCCTTTTCAAAAGACCTCAATAAATTCTTGAATAGGTCAGAGGACGGAGGGTACAACGGGTAGCCATAAGTGCCCTTATCATCCCAATCACTTCCGAAGCCGACAGTGCCAAAATCAATAGTTATCAGTTCATTCTTCCTGGGTGACTCAACGATTTTTCCCAAGTAAGACGTCAAGGATGAGGAGCTGTTTGGTTGCCACAAAATATATATTTACGAATGCAGGACAGACTTGGGACAATTACAATGGTAATTACAATTGTAATTAATTGCTTTCACAATCCCAGCTGTAATTTGTGATTGTAATTAAATACTTTCAAAATTGTGTGTAATTGTAATTGTAATTTGTAACTGAATTTATATTTTTCTCAATTACTTTTACAATTAGTTAAAATTTTGACCATCAAATACAAAGATGTAATTCTGATGTTAGCACACATCAAATCATCATTTCGAGAAAGTAATTTGAATTTAAATTTGTAATTGTAATTGCATTTTCAATTACAATCACGTAATTGTAATTGAAATTAATAACTTTTCCATTTTTGTCCACATAATTGTAATTCTAGTTAATTACTTTCGAAATTTCTCCATGTATTTTGCCATTATAATTAATTACAATCAGAAATGAGGGTGTAATTTGCAATAGAGTGGAGAAATTAACATACCTTTCAATATGCATATATATTTTGCGCGGAAGTCTAACGTACACCATATTTCGGCACATATCATATAAATGGTCCAAGAGGAGATTCAGAATAGGGACGCTGGAGCTGGAGGACATCTCCCGGAATTCCAGTCTGCGCAATCCTCGTAGATTTTGGCTCAATATCTCCTTCGAATCTTCTAGAAGTTTCTTAAAAATGGTGGTGTCAAACTCTTCGGTTTCCTGCAAATTTGCAGGGGCAGCTGGGGCCTTCTTGGGACACAAATCTTCCCGAATACAAAGTGTTTCCAACAATCCACCCTTCAATTCCACCAAAACGTTCATGAGATCAATCGGATTCAAGCTCGCTCGTTCGATGTTTTTCTTTTCGTTCACAATTTTGATTTGAGTGATGGAGGAACCAAATCGATGTAGAAATGGAATCAGTTTTACATTACAAAGATCACCTGGGATTTGTATGTTGCTCCAATTCACTTCGGACCTGAGCATTTCTTCCATTCTGGAATCATCCTGGATGTAAACTCGAATTTTTTTCATAACAGATGGCGTAGAATCAGTGAGACATTTTGTAAAACTGCAGACGCCCCTTAAGTTCCGTAGAGTTCCTCCGTCCAGAAAGGTCAGGACGTTCAGTGCTGCCTGTAACAGTAGCGAGTACACCAATTACCAATTTCTCAATTTCAAAATCAATTTATTATATGTATTTAATTATTTTTTTTCAAGAATCAATAGATCAGAATTAAACGGAAGAGTTGAATTTGAAAGGTGGATTACAATGGTCGGAAGTCCGTCGAACGTCTGGATTTGCAGCAATTGGTTCCCAGTAGTTTCAGCCTCATATACCACTTTTTGTGTTTCCATGACGCCCGTGTTTTTCAAAATTGAAAAATAAATATTTGATTTCAGAGTACGCACGTTTCGATTTGGAATATTTCTATGGTTTGATATTCGGGGCTTTTACTCTTGAAGAACGCGACTTCTAATTTATGAATAATGAATAAGGCAGGGCAATTGCTCACTCATATAATACATTCACATTCCGAAAAAATAAACTGAGTGTGTAGCGCATAGCGTACCAAATTACCCAAAATGAACAACTTGACGACGCCTGCTTATTGGGTAAGCTCTTACTTTCCAAATACAAAAAATAGATTTTCAAATTTCAACAGTAATGACACTATGCTTATTTGCAAACCCTTTTGTCAGTCATGACTAATCTTGCATTACTGGTATATGACAAACACTTTTAGGTTGCTTCTGGAATAGAATAGAAAAACACCCTGTGACACACAAATTCTGCAAAACCCATTTTGACTTTTTTTATGGACAATGAAATATAAGCTTACCCAGTATTGAAGTTGTCAAATTGTGATGGTCATACCAACCAAATTAGTTTATATGGTTTATGCCTATGAAGTCAAATGCTTGTTAAAAATTCGACCACTCAACACGGTAAATCAACGGACGGTTTGAAAATATGCATGACCCTTTCCATTCTCCGAATTCGTATCCGAGTAAAAATACTCTTCTCGAAATACATGTTTGGAAGGAACCCTTCATTTTTTTCAAGGCAACGCAGCCCCAGTCCAAATCCAAGATGCCGGATTAAGTTGCATCAATTGATTGCCAAATATAGATATATACATATATATCGGAGTTACCTCCAGCTCACAATGTATGGAGTATTTATGAAATCTAGTATTTTTATGCTCTTGACTCAATTATAATTTTGATATTTTTTAAACAGGAAAGCAATTATTCCAAATTGAAAAGGCACTTTATTTGCATAATTTTGGGAGTTTATCCAATCCCGCGTGTCCGGTAGAAGATAAGGAGAACTATTGAACGTCCAATGAAGTAGGGGATACCGGGAATCAACCGAGAAAATTCCACGCTTCGATGAAAGTCTTGGAATAACATGAAAATCGATCCAAATTGAAAGTTGAAAATTTAATTATTTAATTTTAGTTGAAAATTTGTACATGCATTACAGCGCATAGTAACGTAGCTCATAAGACGCGCAATTAAATTTTGAAGAAAATGGCTATCCCACATATTAAATTGCGTCGAAGTAAGAGAAGTTATGACGAATAGTTACTTGGTTTTGAATCACCCTGTATTTAAAAATTAATGGCCACCATTTTCACAATTTTTTGTTATTTAACTTACATCCAAATATTTTCCGAAAATATTCACTTTAGCTTGCCAATAACATAACCTTTAATTTCAATTAATTAACCCATATATTCGAAAACGCAGGCACACGTTAACTGTGCGCAAGCGTCATCATATTTATGTTGAACAAGAGCGATAAGGTACTCCCTGTATAGCCAGTGACCATAAATTTACAAAGTGCATACCTAACCTCTGTCGACTGGGCTGTGGGAGAGAGATGATTATGGAACGCCCTGTGCAACTGTGCGAGGACGGTCATAACACTTAAGAAACGTTATTACAGTTACCAAGGATTTTTTAGAACGGTTCAAGATAAATGATAAACGATGTCCTAGGATATCAAAGAAACATAACTTGACAACTGGGTTGTAAAAATTAAAGATAAAATTGCACGACAAATGAGTTTCTCATTAGGATTTTCATATTTCCGATCATTGTGACGAAGATGAATGCAATAATACAATTCTTCCCAGCAACTCGGGAAAGGGTGTACAGTATTTCGTGATCCCAACATGAATTTGAATTTTTTTCCCAACCTTGCAGCTCTTTTAAAATTAAACTCCGTCCGCGTTAACCTTTACATGCAGTGACGGACCCTAAACAGCATGGTCATTTTACTACCCTTGTATAACTCTCAGGTCCGACCAGATTTATGAGCACATGGTGTAATTCTCGATCATGAAATTACCCCTTTTCTGCACCGATTTCCGCAGTGTTAAAAAATTCACCAAAGTGCATCGGTGTATCTGGCGGATTGCCTTTGCCATGATAGCATTGGCAGTAAATTTTATTAATTAATCTCATTCGTCAGTTTCAATTTGCGCTTAACCTCATTTAAATCGAAACAGTTAGTCAAAAGTTACGCCAAAATGAAGTTGGAGACATCATTAGGGACACCGTGTATTATCTAGAGATACCGTATTTGCGAAAAACAATTTATATTTGCGTATTACAGAAAAAATAAAATACAATTAAGTCTAATTTGCCAAATTAAAAATGAAAGAAATTGCGTCCATGTATTCCAGCAATGCATCCTAGTACTTCCAACAGAAATTGAGGATTTTCCGCGCCCAATTTTATTTTTCAGAATTATGTACTTCCGTTTCTTTCGTGTTGGGGCATTACCAGATTTCAGTTTCGCAACTTCAATTACTGATTCACGTTGAACAGTTTGAATTCAACCATCGAGAAAATATTTATGTGTCGCTTTCCTGTTAAACGATTCATTTTGGAATGTAAAGATTCAGCAAAGTTTATTGTTCGTGCCCCTGCATTGTTCAAGTCGTTCCCCATTGATCTAGAGAAGAGCGCATATTATTCGACAGTCCATGCGGTAATTTGATAGTCGTTTAGACTGAGTGCATTCGTACGTTTATCGGAAACGTTATAGACTTTTGGTAGCTTGGGGGACCTGGCAACGCTGTAGCCGTCATTATCCCGCGTTTCCCTCATAAAAGGCGGACCCCCTCTTAGATCTGTCCAAGTAGATATCTTTCTCGCCTCGAACATACTTTTTCGCCATTTCTTCGTGACTGGGGTAGGGCTTTCAACAATACGCCGCTTTGGATTAAAGTAACTTTATTTAGCCGTACTTTTGACAGAGATATGAATATACGCTGAAGAGATTCTTGAGTTTTCTACGTTTGAAATTTTTATGCTTGGCTCTGCTTTACATTCGTGCTTCTAATTAGTTAGAACTAGCCCTAAATTCTAGCAATGGAACATCTTTCCGAAACTCGAGGTTTCACTGCGCAGAAATCAATTGTTATAAACCACCTTGTACATAATGACTCTTCTTGTACATATTAGAAGATGTCTTCTCATATTTGTCAAGCGTCGAACGCCAACAAGTGCGTTTGGTCTGTAAACATTGGGATGCAGTTGTGAATGAAATCTTTGGGATCAAATTGGTCATGAGTAATGCAAATCCCGATTTGATGTTCTCATTTGAATGGGTCGCAGAGGTGGATTTCGACAGCTTGAAAAAGTCGATCGTGGACAAAATCGCATTTGCTGACCATGTCAAAATGATTACATTTCGACACACTTTGTCCGGGAACTTTGCTTTCATAAACTTGTGGTTGACCTTCGATCCAGATGACAACTACCGAAATGTCCTTATCTGAACTGACAAAATTGGAATTGAACTCTCAGATCTTTGATGAGTCTTTGATGACAATTTGCTCATTCGTAGAAGAATCAAATTTTGGACAATTGCAAGGAATCACAGTTCTGACCGAATATTCACCGGTTCTTCCGATTACTATCATGCGTATTCCCCCTGAGCCCATTGCTAATCCAGACATTCAATCATTGAATTGTCTTTTGCTCAAATATATTCGAACTCTCAAATGCTTTACCTTTCGAAGGACAAATTTTCCTTCCCGAATCAAATTCTACCCATTCAATCTTTTCGGGTCTCCGCAATTGCAATTGGAAGAAGTAGAAATATCATTGTATCCAGAGCAACGGGATTGAACTACATGTATTCAGACCCAAACACATTTGAAAAAACATGAAATTTTCAATTGCGAAACAGAGGAATTGAGAGAAATAAGACTTGTTCTTAGGAACTAAACTCTTACTGTAACCTATTGTTACAGATGAAATTATCTATAACTGGGAATGTAGCTAATAAATAAAATACACATTGATTTGATTAATATCCAATTATAACATGTTCTAATTTATTCATTTGCCATCCCTTTTATAGACATAATCCATTAACACATATTCATGACATTCACATTACATACATACACTATCCCACTTCCTAGTTTGTACACAATACCACATTACATACAAATATGTTTTTTCTTAATCTAGCCACTAATCCCAACTCAACCAACTACTCATTGCAGTAACTAAATCTGAACGTATTACTATACGTAATACTATTCACACTAACACGACTATATTGTGGTCACACTCTGAACTTGCTATCTGTCCGGAGTTGTGCGATGCCAGAATTCAGGTATTACACAATATATGCCAAATGATAGCTTATCGTCTGTCTCGAACAGGTAGAGAGTCCCCAACATCGCTATGACGTTCAGAATTAACCTCATTTTGACGGAATTATTTATAGACAGAAAAAACCACTTCATACCTAGAGGAAAAGTATAGGGTTGGGATATACCACGCCCTGGGAATCAAAAATCAAACCCGATAATACATTTAGCAGATGGAAACCCCGTACTACAGTTGACAGGAGAATTTATTTTACAAACTTCGAAAACGACGAGTCGGACAATATAATGACAATAAGACATTTTACTAGGCCCTTATGAATGTAATGAAGGGATATTTCTAATTCTAACTATAATTGTTGCGACTTGGCCTGAGCAAGACCAATGACTAAATTGAAACTGAATGTGAATGAATGTGTGTGTGACCGCCCTGAAAAGAGCTAGTCACTAACTGTTTGACTTTTGGAGAATTGAGATGTCCTGTGAAGGAGGTGAGCACTGGCCAATCAATAAAGACACCTTAAACCCGAACAAATGAATTTGAAGGGAATTTACATATTATTATTGTTGGCCACGAATTATCAACAAGCACTCATATTCCATCACATGTCACACGATGGTCTAGTTTTTGACGTCATCGTATTGTTAGACGAACGGGTTTATTCCTCGTAACTACTTGAATCGAACACATGGGGAAAGGAACAATTTCGATTATCACAAAATTCAAATTTATACCTAATGCAAAAAATAATTACATTTGGAGGATACGTAAACGTATATGTGAGTAATGTAATTATGTGGTAGTAATTGTATGATAGAATAAATGTGTAATTCAACACCGTATGTTAAAATTAAAATAGAAAATTCTACAACGGAATTACTTTCGGTTAAGAGGCGATTCCACATGGCAGCATACGTCCGCAAATCCACCTGCAATGAACTCTTCAAATCATATTATTGCCAGGTTCTTATTTACAGAAACAATTCCCACTAGCATTCCAACAGTGTTAAAATTTCACGGCAAAAGGTGCAGGAATTTGCTGCTACATGTGATTGCTCATGCAAATGTCAGCATCAATTGCAGAAAGTAATCAATCGAAAAAACTATTATATATTTGCATTTGAATGGTTTATATGAAAAATGCATTTAAATATGTCACACACATCTTCTTTTTAAATGCCCCTTTTTCTCTTTATCTCCTTATTTATAAAAACCGGTCCGAATGTTGACAACAGCGCAAATTAGAATTCTTGATCCTAATGTAAGCAATTAACTAGATAGATTTAAAGATAGACGTAGTTATTTTTTATTTGGTCAGTATTTTCAGAATAAACTGTTGTAAAGAAGAAGACCATGTTTGATAACAAGAATCATAGCAATAAGGAACTTCTAATTTGAAATTTATCATTTTTTGGACTCATGAGCTTCCCTTCCAATTCCATATCATTCTCATTGTAATCTTCCACCAAACCGTCATTTGTTGGAATCGTTATATTTCCGAACCACAGTCGAAATCCGTCGACAGGCAGCGGAAACCCGTCGCCGTCGGTAGAGAAACTGGAAAAACGCAACCTGTATAAAATGTTGTCAAGTATATATTTTGGATGAAATAAGTTATCCGATTGATAATAATCAGACTTGAGTCAATTACATTGGTAATTGTAATTTCAATTACAAAATACAAGTACAATTACGTAATTGTAATTTGAATTACAAAATACAAGTACAATTACGTAATTGTAATTT
>JAQGCA010002384.1:0-14080 GCA_034698945.1 Protaphorura quadriocellata | reverse complement strand
TTCGGGGTTGCTTAGCAACAGAATGTAACTAAAATGTTATGATGTTGATTTTTTAGGAAATGGTTAGGGCATGGACTGAGAGGGCAGGGTTACAAATATTTCGGAGTTGCTTAGCAACGGAATGCAATTAAAATGTTTTGATGCTGGTTTCTTTGGAAATGTAACAAAAGGGTTAGGGGATAAATTGAGACGGTCGGGATGATAATATTTTGGGTTGAGTAGCAACAGAAAGTAGTTAAACTGTTTTGATGTCGATCTTTAGAGGAAACCCCCGTAATATATTTGATTCTGTTTATTTCTAACCCGGCAAAGATATTGAATTAATGTAAAGGATTCGCTGAAAACATTCGAAAATATCTTGCTATAATGATGAACTTCGATTTTGCTGTTTGGTTATTTTTCATGCGTTGTCGTTGTATTACAAAATAGTACTAGCATTTTGTTAGATAATTTAGTTTCTTTCCACAGCCACTACCACTTATTTTTAGACGGTTTTGTTTGAAATGACAAACACTTCGCTGCAAACATTCGACATTGGCTATTATACATAGCTTTAAATTGCTCGGACGCCCTTCTGTGGCAGCCGGGGACGGGATGACATAAATCCTAGTAAATAAAGGTGAACGAGAGCAACGGGATAGACTCTGTACAGTTTTCGAAAAAAGTTAGAGCATGAATTGTCATGGCAAAACTGGTCCTCAACATCGACGCGGGTTGCCATGAGAACAGCAGAACAAAGCTATTGAGTCAACGTTTGACGAAGCGAAAACTGGTGCCGTGACCAGCAATAGAAGAACATGGAAGCAATAAAACAAATTTCTATTTGACTATTAGGACAAACGATACGCGAATATATGTAATCGAAAACGGAATGTCCTGTAGCTGAAGTGTTAAAGAGCGTTTGAAATTACCAGGGTTAACAAAACAAATTTATAAGGGCAAACAATATTACCAACGATACTATAGGGTAGGCCGGGCTAATTATTCCAACTTTTATGCCTGGGCGATTCACAGCGTCATTATCGCGTATTATATGAAAATATCGATTCGGACTCATCAAGTATGCGATCTTCTACAGGAATTAATTTTTGTCGAAATTTTTAACCTCCCCTAACCTCAGTAAAACAATAATTTTATGTAACCATGGCAACGAGGTCCAAAAAACAAGATTCGGGCTAATTATTCCACCCCCTGGGCTAATTATTCCATACCCTTTGTGTCAGCGGGCTAATTATTCCAACCCGCTTCTTTCAGTGAAAGTCGGGGTAACTAAAATACGCTGCTGGAATAATTAGCCCGGTTCTTCAGAATTTATTTGAATTTCCTGGTCAAATTTATGCTAATTTTTGGCTTTAACACGTGACAGATATGGAAAAATTAGCCCAAATCTCGTTGGAATAATTGGCCCGTTCTATCTTTTTATCAAAATTTGGAAGATTTTATCAAAATTATGAAAATAGTTAAAATCTGATGACAAAAAATAATTTGGTTCAAGATATACAAAGAATAGTAGAAATCAGGAAAAATATGGATGTGTCGCTACCTGGTACAGAATTTTCACAATTCCTTAGCTCCGGAAGTGACGAAATAGTTGACCGGGAGTCCGCGGTCACCCAAAGTTTTATAAAATTTTGTTTTGATTTTGTGTGATATTGACGAGTTGAAAAACTGTAAAAAGAGTATTTGCCGGCGATACACGTGGGGTTTCCCGATCCGTTCCAATTTTTTATGTTTTTCTGACTTTTGTGTAGTGCGCGCAATGGATTTTACAAAAAGTTGGAATAATTAGCCCAGGTGGAATAATTAGCCCTGCCTACCCTATTAATTACATACGGACATCCGGTTCTACATGAAGCAAGAGTTGAATACCAAACGTTATGTTCAATTACGCTTCCGATTGTACTAGTTTCAGTTGACGAATTGTCTCAAATATTTGGCATATGTAATCTTAGCGTCCTTGGCTCTTCCCTGATATCGTTGATAACCAACTTTTTGTATCCAGATCTTCGTGGTGCAGGAATTTAGTATCAATCGCTTTCTTCCATTGCGCTTCCAACTGTACTAGTTTCATTATTTGACGGATTGTCTTCAAATTTGGCATATGTAATCTTATCCGAACATCGTTGATAACCAACATTTGATATCCGGTTATCCATGGAGCAGGCGTTGAATATCAAAGGTTGCGCTCAATCGCGCTTCGAAATGTACTTGTGTTACTTGACGAATCGGTTTCTCCTAACCAAAACTGCACAACTTTCTCTTAGTTTTCAACTATTTTATTTAGTGATAGCTTAGACAACTAGGCATTTCGAAAGATGATTTTCAATTGATTGGTTTGGTGTCAGGTTATTTATTTACAGTATATCGAAAATACAGTTGACATTGGCCGTGCTTGGCGCGGTCATGTTCTCTGGACTTGAGACTTGCCTCTCCCGTGAAGCTGCGGTTGTGCTAAGATATGTTAGTTGATTAATTAGCTATAAGAGTCAAAATTAACGATACTCACTGATGAATCAATGTGATAGCTGAATATTGTATTGCGTGAGCTATGGAGTTGATGACTTTTATAAAATCCAATCCAATCTTAGAAGCGAAGTTTTTGCTAAGAACATCTGGGACCTGAAACATTCTCAACAATTAATTATTAATTAACGTCGTCACAAACGCTTACTTTCACAGTACGAGGTCTTAAAGCATGATGAGCTCTCCTGTGCGTGAATTACTTACCTAATAAGGTATTAAATCCGGAGTTATGCAATGCGGAGAATGGAAAAGAATTTTGGCTTTGAGGCAAAATACTCATACAGTAGGGTGTCGACATTCTCCTATTTTCAAGGGGAAATTTGCCTAGTCTCGTCATCCATCTGCAAAAGTTACACTACACGCACTCACGTTTGCACTTCCATTCCCATGCTGTTATTTTTTGGGGATTGAAAATTATTTACCAAAAAAGACGCTTCCAAAGACAAAGAAATACATCCCTTTCCTCAGGACTGGCACCAATTATCAGGATGACCGTCATAGACTCCAATTAAGAATTAGGTTAATATGTGAATGTTAAAAGCAAAAGGGGTTTTATTTTTTATAGGTTAAAGCAGAGAATACGTGTACTGTTACGTACTTTTTGTATTGTGGGAATTGAGTTTTGTTTAGGATGTCAATGCCATTCTGTACACCCAAGATTCCCAAGATTTGTTTGCCCGTTCGTCTTAATTATGTATGTAATTTATCAATTGGACTTTCCATCCTCCACTGCCTTGATGCCTTGATGGGCTGTGTGGGAGAATAAAATGGATCGGTTTGACCGATATGTATTTTTTGCCTTTGTTTGTTCACGTTTCTTAGCTCTTTGCGCCTGTTTTTATTTTACCGAACTTGATCAATTGCTTTAAAGGAAGAACTGCATCGCTGTTAACTATTAAACCCTGATTTGATTTATCTGGAATTTTAAACTAGAACAAGTCATAACAATATGCTCGACCATGACATTTCGCTGTCCCTACTCTCAAAGCTCATGGTCACGCTTATAATGTAAACAAGGGGGCTGACTTTAAGCTCTGCTCGTTTAGCTTTAGCCCAGTAACATATTTTATACTAATTTGATTTTGTCTGTGATGCTCAATAACCACTTGAGTCTTTCAATTAAATTATTACGAGGCTTGGACATTAATGCGGGCTAGATAGGGAAGATAAACTAAAAAGCATAATGCTAGAACTTTTATGCACTGTCAATAATAACACAATCAATGGACGCCGCGCCGGGATATAACGTAACACGCTGTTGCACAATATTTGGCACTGAGTGAACAATGGAAACGACCTTAATATAAACATGTCGAGTAAATTTGTTATTATATCAAAATAATAGAATTTTGTGACTCATGGCGTCCCGCGTTAGAAAATAGTATGCGACTTCTTTTCTTATTCAAAAAACGTTATTATATCAGTAGTACATGCCGAAAGTAGAATCAATTTTGTTGTTGAACTCGTTATCTCGTCTACATATGTAGTTAAGTAGATTATACCTGTAATGTAATACGCTTAAGTTCCAAATTTTGTATTTTAGCAATTCGGATACGTTTCTACTTTATAGTCACTCATTATAGTTACCCATATAATTTTCGAAAAGATTTTTTGTGTTACCATCGTGAGACAAACAACGAGCATACTTGTATGTGTGAAAGTGTGAATGGATTTGGAAAAAACACGTAAATAAAGAATCCAATCCAATCCAATCCAATCCAATCCAATGAACCCGATTGAATTCACAGACGCACATGGGAATTGTCCAATGATCCACGTTCAGGTCGGAAATGTTCTAAATAGATTGTTTGGCGAGTATGGTTTTTCAGAGCTCGTATCCCTGGCTTTTCAGTTTGCTACTTCGACCACAAGCGAATATGGTACCATTTTGCTTTATATCCCGTAGGAATTTCACAAAAATATTACTTTATAGTGAAGGATTTCATATTTGCAGTCTATTGTGAAGGAATCGCTATACCTCCTGACTTCTTGAGATGAGTCTGTCAAAGGCCAAAATCTTTTTGCGTTTGTTGAAAAGTTTAGTTAAATATGTTGTCATTCATAGAATTGGCTAGGATTGTGGTACTTCGGATTCAGCCTTTACGATGACATGAGACGGAATGTTTTATGTTCGGTGGTCAGTAAGTTGAACCAGTTTATCTTATAACTAGGTATGAACTATCGTCACTTCGGCAGACTGGGAATTAGAAGTACATACCACAAATTGCAAATGGTCAAGGTATTTGGTGAATTCGAATTCATCAGTTTTGAAATCAGACAAATTCCATGCACGACGAGTTCAAGGTATAGGGCTTCTAAAAGTCGTGATCCTCCACACCACAACCGAAATTTATTGCAGATATAAAGTGGTAACTTTAAGTTGAAGGCTGTCATTACTCAACCGAAACTAGCTGCCAGCTGCCAAAAAATTTCCTTGGAAAGAAAAATCTATATGTATAAGAATTCTGACTTGAGCTTATGTAGAATCTAAATTTGGATTCTTTATTAACGTGTCTTTTCTTCTGCAATCACACATACAAGTATGCTCATTGTTTGTCTTACGATGATAACACAAATCAATAATAATAATAGTAAAAATAGCCGTTCCATAAAACACCTCTACATAACCGAATTTAGAAAATGTTAAACCAATTGTTCAAGACCATTGATAGATTGATAGATTGTTGAAGACCAAACCGTTTTGTACTTTCTATCAAGTACTCATTCATCGGAATTTTAGAAAATCTATATTTAGTATATATGTTTTGTCAATTTCCTTGTCGCTAGCCCGCCATTCGATTCTTATTGACTCTTTTATATTCGTTCCGAAGAATGATTGGTTTGACTTTGATCATTGGACTCTTTGGATTGTGGAAAATTAAACCAGAATTATTTCGGCTCAGTGCAGTGATTTTAATTCCATTTCATCATTGTTGTCTGACGTTTCGGAACATTATGATTATGTGCAACATTATATATCAGTAATTATGTACTGTGTAGCTCAGATAGTTATCTCGTGTGAAAATTGTGAGTAATGAAAGGATGACTTTGACTGTGGTTGCTTTCCTATATTAAAACATTGACGACACAAACACATACATGCACACGATTGTAAAAGCTAAAGCCGGCTTACGATAAATTGTTTCTAGTATACGAAATACGAGTACGCACCGTACAGTATAGTCACAGTCACATGTAGTCTGTTTCTGTGTGATGGGTTAATGCATGCATGATAAGCTAATGAAGATTTTGAGCTCAGTATTATTCTGACACCTCGTCGGTTATGCAATGATTCGCAATGTACCGTCACCGTGTGCCACTGTATTTATGAATGAGTTATGAGAGCTTGAGTTGAGCTTTGGCTTAATCTACAGGTGTTACAAGGTCTTTTTCCCATAAAAGTGAATCTTCCAACGATATATGTTAAACTGAAAAGATAGTTTTATATATGTAATGTACATTTCCACTATATTCCACATGCCCTATTTAATGTAGACTCGTTATGTGGTTCTTCTCAGTCAATTTTACATGACCCAATACAATATTATTACGAATGCGAATTGTAAATAATAGAATAACAGGTATCATCGTGTATAGCGAACTGCAGGTTTTGTAAATGGTGGCTCATAACTTCGTAACCCTCTGCTGCCGACCTTGAAGGTTGTCAAGAAAGTGAGGTAGAGATTTTGTGTAGAATTGTGTAAAATTCCTGTGCGCTACTCCGCGCGTTGAGCGAATGGTACGATAAGATTTTGACTAGATCTTGGAAAAAATACTCCGCAGGACGTATATCTCCCTTTTTTCATGCTTTGTCCCAGGTTCATCCATCAGTGGAAGTTTGTGAAAGGTAAACCACCCTGTACATAATAGTAACAGCAAACGTAGAGATATACGGAACACATATCCGCTGTGTAAGAGCTCCGCCCAACCCATTAACTGTGTATTTAAAAAAGGTAATTCAAGCGTAATGTGAATAATGTCATAAGAGAATAGAATAGAATAGACTAAAAGGAAGATAAACTTTTTACCCCTATCTTCCTTGCGGTGCGGTTCATTTCGTTCGGTGTAATTAACTGGGGTATGCCAATGCCTCGCTCCTATTGTACATTTTCTCACTACTATGCTAAAGAACATAATTAGCATTAACTTTTAAAGGTGAACTGCCTTTAGTGAGGAGTAAGGAAAGTTTACACAAGTAAGCAAGGGCACTCTTATTCTGGACTTTGAATTATAGACAGGGCAGCTGGGTTGGGCTAACTCGGACGAAGTAAAAGGTTGGAGTGTATGATTTTCTATAAAATGAATTTAAAGAATGAGAATTCCGTGCAGTGTGACAAGATTTTGCAATGGCTAGAGCTAGAGCTCAAGCCCTAAGACTTTTACTGAAACTGTTTTATTTTGATTCCAAACGATAAATTTGTAGTGAGGGCATATTAGTCACTTGTGTTTTAGTGTGACAAATAGTATAGTGAAATTACCATACAACAAATATTTTGATGTGCTAGTTCCTATTAAATTATATTTAATTGGTTCTTCGATTTCTTAGTGATAATTTTGTAATTCGTACTAATCATGGATGATTACAATTGTAGTAGCGATTTTCCGTTCTTCCAGTTTGAGACTGAGACCAGACAAGGAAAAGAAAGTCTTTGGACCCGTTGCTATCCTGACACTGACAGACTTGGAATGACGACGGTTTTAAATCGAACCCGAACCTTCATTGATGTCCCTACCATTGACACATATTTACAACCATTTGAATGGGAGCATGTCAACCTAAATAACTGCCGTGAGTGATTTCCATAAAATTTATAAAACTATTTCTAGTTGATGATCGATCCACTCCACACACGATACAGATACTATAAAAGTCGATTTTGTGCGGTCAAACTGAACGAAGAATCAGTCTAATGTTAAACTCATGAAACTCGCCAGAGCTCTCTTGTGATATAATTTCGCTCAATCAAATCATTAGAGTATCGAATATAATGACTAATCCCCAAAACCCAGAAAATAAAAATTAGAAGCATGTGTCTGTCAACTGTTAAGGGCATTCTGCTATTTTTTTTTAATTTTGGATTTTCGACATATTGTTATCGGAAACAGAGGACAATGTGTGCGGCCCATATGCCTTTAAGACATGCCTATTTAAGGTCAAATCTACTTGTTTCTTTGGCATTAATTTGGCAATCAAATCTGTGCAGTTCGGACAGCCTAAATATTCGGATTTGATAATATCAACTACTTTGTGAGTTGTTGGAAAATTGTTTTAGCTGGGAAAGTCATTAAGGGATAGGTACCTTCAAATCGAAGGACACCCGATGTTACTAAATTAATGTGTGTGCGTATACAATATGAATTTGAACGTAGAAAGTGACTGCATCTTCTGTTTTTATTAAATTAAATCCATTCGATGTTTTGCCGTAATGACAGACAAAGGCTACCACTCAAAGGCACGGCAAAAGATACCCTTTCAGAATTGGCTGCATTTTAGATGTTATAGCACTGACCTGATAAACAACTTTTCGAAATGTTGTACCTCCAATGGCGGCCGGGGAGTAGCACTTGCACTCCGTGTATTTCTAGCGGCTTAACCGCGCCAGTTTAGGGGATACAGACTTCACATCGAAAATGCAGCTAATTCTGACAGGGGATCTTTCGCTGTGCCCTTTGTGTGGTATCCTTTCTATTAAAATTGTTTTATCGAATTACATTTTTAGTACGCACATAAGTTGTACAACTGTGGATGGCAACAAATTTGTCCTATCCGCAAGCTCTCTCTGCACCGATTAGGGTTCCACACCCGATGACTTTCCGAAAAATTCCGGGACTTCTAAATCACATATTTCATGATGATATATCAAAATAAATACGAAGAAAACATTACCCCAACATCCGAACATACCACACTTAATAGAAGCCAATTTGAAAGAAATCTGAAAGATTCAAAAATTAGTCCGTCTAGAAAAATCTTAAATAAAACATTTTGAAGTAGTGTGATTGGATGATGGGGCAATGTTCCTTTGTATTTTTTGTTTTTGATATATGTATATCATCATGAAATGTGTGATTTGGAAGTCCCGGATTTTCCCGGGAAGTCACCTCACTAGTAGATAACGTCATCATATCAATAATTTTCGTTACAGGACAATGGATGGGTCGGAACTGGACGCTGAGTGTCTATGCATCCGCCCTGTACGTCCTACTCATTTTCTGGGGTCAACATTGGATGAAGACCCGCAGTCCATTCAGTCTCCGTCGAAGACTTTTAGTATGGAATATCGGACTGGCCATTTTTTCCATGCTCGGTTTTTTGAGGACATTTCCCGAGATTCTTTATGTGGTTCGGGAAACTGGATTCTATCGCTCCGTCTGTGAAAGGTACCACAATTACACCTATACACGTACCGTTGTAATTTTTAAATTCATAGTTCATTTTATTCTCTCGAAATATATTATTTGGTGACACCGCAGGCTCATTCGATCTTTCTAATTTCTTATCCATAGAATAAAAAAAACGTGTTATAAACTTGTCGGAGTTTTCGAGGTCTTATGGATAGATTTCGCTTTTAAATTATCGAGTAGTGTTATGTGATATGCAACTTATGGGCATAGCTTTGAAAAATTTGTAGTAACAAAAGGTTCCCCGTGCTAAAAGATTGTGTTCACTTTCTATATTCTAATTGTGGAGGAATGTTATATTTATGTAATGTTGTCTTAACTGTATTACTTGTGAGTTATAAACCATTTAGCTGAAGCGACAATACGGCCGGTCCCTACCCAAAACGGCCAGCCTTTTTGGGTAGGGACCTTCGCAAAGTTGGGCCATTACATTACAACATATCAAAAATGCAGTCAAATCGAACTTTCCATGTGCTCTTTGTGTGGTACCCTTTGCATCGTAGTAATTATATAGGGCTTTTCCGCGCAATTTTTTGTTGGATTTTTGGCGTGGTTATGACTATTTATGTTACAGTACAACCAGTAATTCCGTGAACATTTATTATAATTAAAATTAACAGAATTTCTAATAACAAATTTGTAGCTTGGATTTTTCCAAAATCCATTTAAAATTGTTGTGAAATTAAATTGCTTTTGTTTTACATTTGTTAGATACATTTTGAAGAAAATCTAGCTTGACTGTAGCATAAATCTTTATAACCACGCCAGAAAATGAACAAACAATTGGGCGTCTTTTCTGGAATACCCGGTATTGAATTGTAGGATTATGTCACAACTTTGACACGGAAATAAACCTTATTCTATTCTAAACAGTCGGTGAAGATTCGTAAGTCTACAAGTATTCCTAAATCATCTTTGTTTAACGGATCATGGAAATTTTCGAGGCTAAAGTTTTTGGGGTTAATAAAATTTGTTCATTGCGCCCAGCTAGCTTGCCAGATTTTTATCTTAACATATATTTTATATTACACAGCCTTACCGTGTAAGGAAAAGTGATTTCGAGTTCATTTTCCTGCGGTACCTTATGTAATATTTTTTGATTATTCTAGTACATTCTTTAACAAAGCTGGCATGTTTTATAAATGAATGCAAAAGCCGAACACATTACAAGCTTGTCTTCTTGTCCCAATTTAACTAACTAGGGAAAATCTAAGAACACGCGCCCTCTGTATTTTAATTTAACATTTATAATCATTATAATAAAAATAATTTCCGTCGATCCACGGAAACAAAATCTTGAAATGTTGGTTTTGGAATTATCATCATAAAATCAAATTAGAACTACAACTACTGATGTAGATTTGGAAGAATGACATTGTGTGAACCACACAGAGAATTTTATTGTGTAACTTCTTCATAAATATAGTTTCAAGGACTGGGGTTTACAAACAGGCTGAAGATAGTGGCATTGTAAAGTAGTCTTCGTCGAGTCGATCGGACGATTCCATGATTAAATTGTGTACGTAAGAGTACATAGCTAAGACGACCAAGCTTTTGTTACCGCGTTGTATGGACAGAGATTACGCAATAACTGATGCAATAATTTAATTGATACTAATAGGAAAGATCACAACAGTGCGACGATAACTAATACAGTAATTTAATTGATGCTAACAGGAAAGATCACAATTCAGCGACTGCGTTTTGGGGATTCGTAATGACGTTGTCCAAACTGCTTGAGTTGGGAGACACAGCCTTCGTCGTCTTGAGAAAACAACCATTGATATTTTTGCACTGGTGAGTAATGTGATGGCTTCGTTAAAAATTTGGTAAACCTTTCCGGTGGGATCCGGAGTACGGAAGAAACCTGTATATTAGAACCACCTTTCCACGTCTTAAACTGTCTTAATACACGACAGGATTTACACCACGAGTAGCCTGATGCACTATTCGTACGTACGAAAATTCAAGCCGAAATGAACAGGTGGTCTCAACCTCAACGAAGAGGCTATTAGGAGCGAGTGTAGATAAAATAATTTGAGAAGTTGAAAAATATAAACGCTGGAATGAGAAAGTATTATTTTGTTAAATCAGGTAGTATTTCAATTTCGACATAAGATACTTCGATCCGTAAAAGGTGCGTCAAAGTGGTATCGTTATTCAAAAACAGTTCTATTAGATGACCATTCAAACTTTTCTATCATGGAACTGTCAATAAATTGTGGTCTTTCAAAACCTTGTCTGTTAACTCGAAATTATACAAAGTATAATCAAATGACTTCCTGGCGTTTTTATTTCCGTTGGAATTCTCTGAATAACAACATTCTTCGTCAATCCTTGAAATTTTTTTTACTAATTACAATAATGTGTTACTTGTAATATTTTATTCATGGGAATTTACTTCCGTTTTCTTGAATTTTTCTGAATGTACAGTAAAGTTTAGACTTATAGAACTTGATGTGGGGGGATTTTAAATGCACAGATAGCGACTGATAGAGTCTGTCCTTGTCGTAGACGTGAGTTGCTTGGCTACTATATTCGTACGGTCAGTATAATACACTTTTATTACAACGACTGGTTTTTGCTAAAATAAACTGACGGATTGTGACAGGTTTATTTCCTGTCTTAAATTTGGAGCTCAGGTCCTACCTTATTCTTCTCTTCCTCGTATGCATCACTTGGGATTTAATAAATTGAATTGTTTATTGGGTTATACAGGAAGGGATTGTAAAAATTTAAACTCGACCTCGGAGGAAATGAATTAATATGAATTGCCCATTAATCTACCATTTCTGGACAATGGTTACAGGTACCACCACATCACAGTTTTAATTTACTGCTGGGTTACCTACGAAGAATATGATCCGTCTCTCAGATGGTTCATGACAATGAACTTCTTCGTACATGGATTGATGTACACTTACTATGCTGCCAAGGTAAGCCGGTTCGGAATAGTTTTCGCAACATGTAGTTGCGTCGTCATTTTAGCTTTTTCTAACGAAAAGTATTAATTTTAATCCTTTAGTCCTACTTAATTACAGAACCTTGATATTAATTTTTACAGGCTCTGCAGATTAAGATGCCAAGAAAGTTAGCAATGACAATAACAACGTTGCAACTTAGTCAAATGGTCGTCGGTGTTTTCATTAACTTGTACTCTCTATGGGCGAAAGGTATGTGGTATAACAAGTGCTAAGAAAGAAACAAATTCTAGATTCAATTCGGTGGTTACAATCCGGTTATACATACGTACAGTAATCACCGAATTTACGTTGAATTTAGTCGTAATTGTCATTCTAATTTTATAAGATCTGATTGTAATTATGTTTTGTCTTTTGTTTACAGTGAACCGAGGAACGTGCTCTGACCGAAGTTATGATGCTATATATTTAGCACTCGGAATGTACGCAACCTACTTTGTTCTGTTTGCTAATTTCTTTATCCAAGCATACTTCAGAAGAAACAAGGCAAAGATTAATTGATTACAAACAAGGACATTTAGTTTAGCATTTAAGTTTGCGATGTAGGATCAAAGTAAGATCTATCGCTAAGAGTCGAAAATTTTTGTGTACAAGTACTTAGCGATGACTTTGACGTTTGTAAAATAGAAGAGAGCTTGTTATATTATATTATGGTATGTTTGAGAATGTAAGAATATTTAACATTCCTTCTTCAATTTTTGCAATAATTATTGCCTATCCTCTAAATTTAAATTTACATTTAACATATCAGCCTAAGTATCAGTTGCAAACCCAATGAAAGGAAGAAAACTGTTCCTGGTGAACATGTTTGCCTCTAGTCGAGGCGTTATCTTTGACTTATATTATTTACCACAAGTTTATGTTAACCATGATTTAGGATATTACACCAGTGAAGCTTAAGAGCGAATTGTATTATGTTGTCGCATTTGCGAACTATGTTTTCTCGCACTTACGTCAACACTGTTAATCTGACCCTAGTCCTGGCAAATATAGCGAACATTCAATTTTGATTTGATTAGTCGCCACCAGCGTATTAAAAGAACTTAATTTTTGAATGAAAGTTTTGTGTGAATGATAATTGTTCACTACATACCATAATGATACACTTTTAACTATGAGTAAGTTTGAACCAAGTCATTGGAACCAGCAAAACAGCTCTGAAAGTAATTTAAAAGTGAAGAAAAATGTAATGTGATACCTCTTGAAATATGCATAAATACGATAATATTATTAATGTTTCCTTTTTTGTTAATTCTGATGCTTCATTTGTTCTTTGTTTTGAGTCAAGTTTTGTATGTTGATGTTGATACGCAAATTATTGAGTAAAACTGTTGGGTTTTGAGGATGAGATTCTCAGCTGAAATGTATGTATGAAACGGCCATTTGTAAATAGTATATTGTTAGTTACGGTTATGCTTGCCTCGTTGAAAAGAATAAGAGGAGTGAATAAATAATTATATTATATACTGTCAATTGATTGCCACACATTTATTTGCAACATAAATATTCTCCGTTAACTGATATATGACGAAAATATAATATACCACGGATGTCACTGTCACGATGTCAAACAGTACGAATAGTTCGGTGAGAGAAAAACTTTGGCAACTGTCAGAAAATCCAAAAGAACATGGCATGTATGAAAGAATGTGCTCGATAAAAATTTATAATTTTGGAATATGGATAATAAACCTAAATTATCAGTGGCATAGTTTAACATGACGCATCTTCACATCGTCTGAAACTCCATGCGTTTCCTCATAACGAACGTTCCTCAAAATTTGGAAACTTGATCTTTTCCAACGGATTTTGCGAATACACTGACCGCGATTAAATAAATTGCACTGTTGCATGGAAGTACAACGAATCTGCACACTAATAAAGTGCAGATTAGTTATTCTTCCATGCAACAGCACAATAATTGTAGAGTGGGCTTCGAAGTAGCCATAATTTAACACTGCGACAACACCCTGATATTACAATGTATGTATGAAAGCTTTTGGGATATAACGTTAATAAATAAACATACCAATTATAAATTATATCCAGGAAAGGAAGCAGAAGGTCCTCTCTGCAGAATCACTCGTATTGCGACTATACGCTAAGGATTCTGTGTCAGGGTCAGGGTCATTCACTTAACTAGTGGAATAGGTCAAGTTTGCGAGATTTATTTG
>JAQGCA010002383.1:0-14083 GCA_034698945.1 Protaphorura quadriocellata | reverse complement strand
CCCAAATCCATTGAACCGTTTGGAAGATATTTAATTTCAAAAGGGGGGTACATATTTCAGAAACACCCTGTATATTCAGGAATTGTACTTAATTGTTTTTCTCCGTCCGTACTATGAATTTTCCGGTACCTCACTTTTTCATTCCAGGGAGCTGCCAGAATAATCTTGACCCGCAATTTGAAGGTTCCATTCTCTTAAAAATATTTCTAGATGGCTTGAGTAAATTTTAACTGTTGCCGGTGAAAGGAGAACTTTGTCTAATTTACGTAGAAATCCTGTTCTTGAATACCAGCGTATTTCATTTTATTGGTACAATGTAGGACTTGACATTCTCTTTTTCAAATAGCAAACCCTGTCGTACTTAACATCTTGCTCGTCAGAGAAGTTCATATTCATCTTCAGTCTTGTAATACACGAAGCCGAAAACTATAATCAAGAGAGAATTTATAGTCGGATTTCGGAGTTTCGGAGTTTTAATTTATGGTCGGATTTCTGTATTTAAGGAATAAAACTAACCCTGTGGATATTTTGATGAAGGATCAGATCAGTCAGATTCCTCATTTTGTCAAAAATACAAAAACCAACAAAATCCGTTAGTGAATGACTTTGATCTCCCCTTTTACTTTCAATCCAGTTTAAGTGGAGTATCCTCAGATCTAAGAAAACATGAATGTTAGATATACTAATATATTTCCAACGAGTTAATCGACTTGGGCAGGGTATCCCTCTTCACAAAATTGCAGACAATGTGTCATAACCACGGTCCGCTTGTTTACAACAGTTAATTCCGACATGTTCCACTGAAACCATCTATCCATTTACCTAAGCAGTTCAATCAAAGCAGTTTTGGAGAAAAGTTTCATGGGATATCCCATGCTAAAATCTTGAGAACAAAGACTTTATTTCAAAATTTTCAAACTTTTTTTTAAAAATCGAATTATGAGTAGCGGTTGGGGATACTTTACTCAAATTAGTTTCTGGTGAAGGTCTTTCAGGAAAAAATTTTTGGGCAAAATCGGAGTGTACACCTTGTGTACTTCCCTCGTTAGTGGACACCCTATCCTGGTTGAACCGTATTTTAACGTCAATGTGTAACTTGGCAGACAATCTGCAGACGTTCTAATAATTTTCAAGTTATTACAATAACCAGGCATTACTTTTCAATTTCAGGATTGAATTCATTTCCTCTGAGTGTTTTTCTGCTGTAGCGCTGGTAATTTCTTGGTGAGAAACTCCGGAGAAAATCTCGTCCAATTGTAAAGCGTTCTTTGTAAAAATAGGTACACTCTTTTTATTGTTCCCGGAATCCATAAAATAAGAACTTCCAATGTGTCTGCAAATTTTTTAGCGTTCCAAATCGTCTGAAAAACTTCAGAGGAAATTGCATTTATTTCCAGAGACGACAATCTTGGGAAAGTTCTAAGTATTCTGACGATTGGTCCAACGCTTAAGGTTAATTCCGCCGGCAGAGTCAATTTTACTACAGAGTAGCATGGTTTCTGCTCAGAGATTATCTGTAATACAATAAAACGTCAAACGTTTTCCTGTTAACAGTCAAATGTACTAAATGCCCCATTTAGGTTCCATCGTCCCAAGGTAGGGCAAGTTATCCTACCGTTTTATTACCTGATCCGATTCCCAATCGCCCCAGGAAGTCACTTGTCGATGCCAAAACTTCCACACACAAAGATTCCTTAAGTTTGGAAAGGATTCCGCAAAGTTAATAGCGAGTGTATTTACGTGCATGTCTTTCTTATAAATGCGAATTTGGAGTGTCTTGATTTTCACCATGTTGGATGGAAATAAATATGTTGAACAAATCAAATTGCAAAAACTCTCTCACTAGATCATTCACAATTAAATGTGGACTAGGACGTCCAAACCTATGACAGACATGAGGTAGAGTTTCTGGTGAGAGACGGAACAAATTCAGATAAGTCTCAAAGTAAGTGCGATGATCATATGCAATATCATTCAATGTATTGCGGTCATTCCAATTCTTTGTTTGAATTTCCTTCATGGCAAAAATATTCCATTTTGAACAAACTTGGTGACAATTTTTTAGCTCTCGGATGGGAAGATCTCGGAAAATTGATTGAAGGATCTAAAAATTGAATAAATTTATAATAAAATTAGATGCAAATATTTTTTGTCGGCCGGTACGGCGTTCCCACCGTTCCGTCAGAGCGGTAGAAGAACGACTTGGTACTTCGATATGGTTAGGATTCAATAATCTTTTTTACATGGTCACGAATGGTTATATATGCGTGTTCCTGTTCACGAAATGTATTTTGTAACAATAAAATATACAAACGACTGCAAAGCTAATATCCGCGCCTTACTGTTGATATCAATCAATGGGTGGATTTTCTTAAACAAAAGTATTTAAATGCTTATCAATCAGATTTAAATCAATTACCAGCTCATTTCGAGTTGCCTTTTCAATAACGATTTCGATTTCGGCGGCCTTGCTTGATGCGGTAGCCATTCTTCTAGAACTTGATTCTAGAAAACAGAACAAGTGGTTGGGCTTTGTTTAGGAAGTGATTCGGATAAAATTTACGAGTTGATTTTGCGGGAGACATAGACTGCAGAATATTTCATATTTTTTTATTTTTAAAATTAGGGTTAATTAATACACGCACCTTAACAGCCGGAAATTTGAACTTTTGAACTTCACACTTTATTGTGAATTTAATTGTGCGCCAGTTATTGCCACGGACTATTGAAACTAGAGAATGTTCAAAATGTGATCCGCCATTCGTATTTACCCATCAAGTGTGTATTTCAGGGTTTGGATGATTTAAAAATAAAATCTTTTCACATTTTCCTGCGTCGTCCTCTAATATGTAACAACCGGAATGTTGGGACATTCCTGTTATAAAATTTTCATTAAGTCTTGCTACGGAACTCGAACTTTTGAATGCGATAAGAAAAGCTATGATCCACCCTATGCCCATATATGCCCGTAAGAAAGCAGATGGAAAATAAATTTTGTCACTGGACTAAGTATTATTTTTAAAAGCCCAACTTATTGCGTAGAGCCGAGAATTTATTCATATTACGTACTGAGTGATGTTACAAAAATCTTGAAAGACGGATCGTTCAAAATTAAATTCTATGTAACTGATAAAAAAGTTTCCGTACCGCAGGGAGCATTTCTTTTAAAAAAAAATAACTTTTGGATAATTCATTATTGATTTTAGGTACCAATCAAAGGCATGCATGGGACGATATATGAACCACCTTGTATAATTCCTACCTGAAACAGAGTAATGCAACTCGAAAGGTAACCGCCTGACATGATTGCCACTGACGAGAAAGGTACTTAGGGTGCAACTCAACGATTTGACTCAAACTTTTTTTTCTGAACGGCCTTTGCCCCAAACCCTCAGATGTCATTAGCTCGAGCAACTCTTAAATCTCGAGTTTTAAAAAAGGTTTAAAATATTATAGAAAAAGTACAGAGAGGGGACTCTTTGTTCTGAAGATTTTAGCATATGGGATATCCCATGGAACTTTTTCCCAAAATTGATCTCCAGACCCATACTTTTTTCAAAAATTGATTTTTTTTAAACCATTGAAATGTTTGGAATAATAAATTAGAAGATGATAAACCTCATAAATTGGAATATTTGAATGTATTTTTGCCCAGAATTCAATACTTCGTGTTATAATATTAAATTGATATTATTCTCTGGCCGAAAATGCATGCAAATATGCAAAGTTATGAGGTTTTTTACCTTCTAATTTATTATTCCTCACATTTTTACAATTTCCTGAAGAATTTTTTTTTTGATTTTTGATTTATTTTCCTAATTTGTAGTTTTCTAATATTTAATGGAAAATTGCCTCTAATTTATTATACTATTGTTTTATCACGTGGCATGAGCCTGCTCAGTCGCTAAAAATTTAAACTCGCCTGGATATTTCACAATAGGTACAATGTAAGTTGAACAGTTCAGTGTCTCAACAATTCCATTTCATTGTAAAATGTGTAGGGTCCGCAGGAGAATGCGTCAGAAATTTATTATTAGGTCCTCCTAAACTAGGTGTATCACAAAAGTATGTAGCCCCCAAATTTTCGCTCCCGCAGTGACGTAAAACTTGCGTATGTTACTGCCATTCAAATCAATTCAATAGCCCACCATCACAGTATCTCATTCAATTAAATGGCTTGACGTTAACGTAATTTCACAACTTGTTTACAGCACATTATAAACAAAGGAGGGGGGTACATGTATGTATGTACAGGGTGGCACGTAACCTTTGCAACCCCCTGCAGCTCAATCTGGGGGAGGCGGACAAAAAGTGAGATATGTATTTTGTAGAGAATCTTATGAAGGATCTAGGGAGCTATCCGGATTGAAAATCCGTTGCGAGTAGCGGCGCTGACGAGCGCTAGAGTAAGAAACGGCATGAAAAGACCCCAAAAATTAGGCTTTCTGCTACAAAAACATGCCTACAAATTTTTTTTTTAGAAAATCCATCAATGCCACCATTTTTGCAATAATTTTTTGCAATTTTTGCAATTTTGTTGGAACGGTTTGGAAAACGTCGACTTTTTGCTGCCAGGGCATTTTGGTGAAAAAAAATCAGAATTTCCCTTCCAGATCCTCGATCCGCAGTAAGATTCTCGATAAAATGCATATCTCACAAAAAGTGAGATATGTTCGGCTCTCCCAGATTGAGCTGCAGGGGGGTGGCAAACGTTACGTGCCACCCTGTATGTATATTAAGGAGGAGGTCTAGAAAGGAACAATAATGGGGGGGGGGGTACATATTTTTGCGACAGACAGTATAATACTTGAAGGTTAAGTGCTAAGGGATGAAGGAATTCTGGTATTATTTTCTCAATACTGAGCAGTACATTGCAATAACTTTTGTACCAGTTTACATTAATTGTTGAACGTCTGACGAGTTTAAATTTTTGACAACACAGGTTTAAACTACGTATAAAACAAGCGTAATAAATTGCAGTCAATTTTATTATAATTACATATAATCTGAGCTAGCCGAATTCTCCTGTGAAAACGGAGTGCCTCCTGTCATTATTTTTTATTTTAGTTTCTTTTTCACAGGTACATAATTCAGATGGCTTCCTCATCAAACAATACACCTAACCTCCAAGTCATCATTGAAGAGGCAATTCGAAATGATTTGGTAATTCATTTTAATGCTATCTGAACACATCGCCTTCAGAAAACCCACCTATTGTTCATTCAAAAACAATAGGCCTCTGCTAAGGAAAAATAGTTTGTTTACTTCTCCGTAAGCCATGTTAATTTTGCAAAATATTTTAGCATGGTTGTTTTTGTGGAACGTCCGTAGTTATGGATATTCCAGAGGCCTATTGTTTTTGAATGAACAGTAGTAATTGCTGCTCACAATTTGACACGGTTTTCCCCCGTCACCTATACTTTTTGTAGAAATCGGATTGCTAAATTAACGATGTTGCAGAATGCTGTCATCCACGAATTTTGATCATATTAAATAATATCACCTAAAATTTCTACATATAATACCAATGATTATGATATTTAAATAGAACGTGAATAATTATTTTTTGAATTTCCAGATCCTTCGTTTGATTCTTGATAAACTTCAAATACGTGAGCTTAAAATTTGTCGGGTACGTCTGTTCAAGATGGAATAACTCAGCCCTGAAGGAAATTCAAGCAAAAAATTGGAATGATCGTAGTATTTTGAATTTTGAGTCTCAAACTGAAAAATGAACTTTCCTTGAAACATATTTGAAAATGTTTTCTGATTCACCTAAAAGTCTGCCGCATTCATGTCATAAGTTTGGTGGTTGGAACCGTCATTTTGGGCAATCCTTGCCCGTGGACAAAGACCTAGTGAGAAAATTCTGTGAAACATTCAAGAAACAAATGAGAGGAGTCGACATAGAAAACCGCGTGCCTCTTCTGTGTGCTCAAGATATTCTAGAAATATGTGGTGACTCCTTGGAAGAGTTAGGAATTTCATCAGAACATACTCACCTCGATGACGTCGAAATTAAACAAGGATCCGGAAATCAGATTCTACTTCCAAAACTAAAGTCAATCAGTGTAGACATGATGATTGTTCCGATAGATCCGACAGAAGGAAATGTCCTTGACCAGTGCAATCAAATCTTTAAAAATATTCTTTCTCATTTACGACCAATTTCATTGGAAGAATTGAATTTTCATAATTTTGGACATTTTTAAACAGCAGTGGATGCCCTCATTGAATTCAATCAAATCATTAGACTCCAGAAACTGGCATTATATCCCAATTTAAATTTTCAGAAAGGAAGTCTATTAATGTTCAAAAACAAAGGGATAAATCTAAAGCTAAAACAACTCAGAATCCATAATGTAAACCCAACTTTTGATTCGAACAGTAGAAATTGTAGTGACATCGATCCAGATGAATTGTATGACTTTTTAGTTACTCAGAGGAAGTCACTTGAAAATCTCAATTTAATTTGTTCAACATAATTATTTCCGTCCAATATGGTGACAGTCAATACACTCGAAATTCGTGTGCTTGGGAAAGAGTTCGGCGCGGACGTAAATACACTCACAATTAATTTTGTGGATTCTTTTCCAAACTTAAAGAATCTTTGTCTGTGGAATTATTGGGATTCCAGTGGTCGCTTTTATGATGGTTGGGATTCGGATCAGGAGGTAATGATTGATTATGACTAATTTGCTCTATCGTTCTGCGTTTTGTCATTAATTGGAGGATTTATTTTATTATTAGATAATCTCTGAGCAGATACCGTGCTATTCTGTAGTAAAATTGACTCTACCAGCAAAATTAACAATGAGCGTTGGACCCGTTGCAAGAATTCTTAGAACATTTCCCAGATTGTCATCTCTGGAAATAGAGCCCATAAGCTGTGAAGGATTTCAAGCCATTTGGAACGCTGAAGAATTTGCGGACAAATTGAAAGTTCTTATCTTATGGATTTCTGGAATACCGAAAGGTGGACCTGTTTACATGGAAAACGCATCGAAATTGAATGAGATTTTCTCCGGAGTTCCACAACATGAAATTGTCAGCACTGCGACAGAAAAATACTCGGAGACGTTCATGTTGACAGAATCTCAGCCCGATTCAATCCTCAAATTGAAAAGTAATAGTCAATTCTTGTAATAACTACACATACAGTACATGAAACCATTTAGAACATATACAGGGTATTAGGAACCACTCTATATGTCTAACCTGTCTAAAATTATTTTCTTAGATTTGAAAAAACTCCATTTAAATTTCCGTTATAAGTCGCGGGGCAATCAAATCCATCTTCTAACGGATTTCGCAGGACTTTTTATTTTTGACAAAATGAAGAATCTGAATGATTTGTTCATTCATAAAAATACACACAGGGTTAGTTGCATTTTCATAACTGATTCATTCATGATTATTACTCTTGCAAATATGTATTATGATAATTTTTTATTGATTCTAGTTTTCTGCTCTTTGTATTGCAAGACTCCAAACTAATATTCTGAATTTCTCTTGTGAGAAGATGATGGACGAATCGGACGGGCCTCCTTACTTCAGCGATTGCCAAGAATACTATTTAAAGACGAGTATGTCAAAACATAGAATGCATCAATAATAAAATAAATTGAATGTTCATATTTTGAGGAAGGAAGTAATTATTAACGTTGCAAATGTGACAATTCTATTACAATACTATATGTACGTGTTTTTCCGAATACGTTCGTGCAGAAAACTTAGACTGTTTGTTACATTATGCAAAGATAATCCAAAATGATTTGACTTAAGGTAAAGCCATAGGTTCATTTTCCAAACTTTCCAAAGGCTACAGGAATGTAATAAATCTGAATTTAGCGGGTGTTTCAACCAATTCTGCACCGCCATTTCCTGTGTTAAAAAAACAGGGTGTTCCAGAGAATGCACACGATGGTTTGATTATATTTTGCCGTAGTTACGAGAATTTATGTTACCGCCAGGTTGAAATTATTGATAAAGTATAAGAATTTATTTCATGAAACCACGCACTTATATCGGAAGTTAGTTTTATGACTGAGTTCCACTGTCCCAATTATTTTCATTTTGATGATTTACGTTAATAAAATAAATTATTTTATCAATAATTCTAACGTGACTGTAACATAACAAATAAGCGAACTGAATAAGTATTAGTACAATCATCTATATTCAAAATTGGTGATAAATTATAATCAAAATGAAATTGACTTGGACAGTAATTAAGATTAATTTGGAAGTAATTAAGATGAGTTTGGAACCAATTGAATTTAATAATTAATTGCTAAATATTCGATGATTAAGTTTTAATTAGTAATTCAAAATTAAGTTAGAGTCATTTATTAATCTATAGTACTTGAAGGAAGTTAGTCATGTTGATACGCGATTAAATTGGAAGGAGTGCACAGAGAATGAGCTATGAGTTTATTGATTTGAGGACGAGGTTCCTACGTATATTTCCGGTCGTACTTATTTCTTTGTAAGTAAACACGCATGATATTCATGGACTTCTAAGCCCTTTCTAGGGAGCCACAAGTATGTGCGGATAAATGTCGAAAAACAATTCGATGAGTCATCAAGTTGAATCCAATGGTGTTGACCCAATTTCAACGTTACATTTTATTCACTTCCATCGATGCGATAATTTATTTTATTTTTTATTTTATAGATGCATTCTACGACTCGACATTCTCATTTTCAAATAGTCCGCTCCACAACCCCCCTTGTAACGAGAATTACCGTGTACTTCACTTTCCTGCTCACATGAGAGGTTCATAATATTCGCCTTGAGTCTTGCAATACAGGAAGAGGAAAACTATATACAATAAAAATAAAAAAAATTAATTTGATGTATTTGTCTTTATATTTTTGTTTAATTAGAAATGAAACTAACCTTGTGGATATTTTGATGAACTGACAAATCAATCAGATTCCTCATTTTGTCAAAAATACAAAAACCAACAAAATCCGTTAGTGAATGGGTTTGATCTCCCGTCCTACTTTCAATCCAGTTTAGATGGAGTTTTCTCAGATCTAAGAAAAAATGAAGGTCGTATTATACTGGGTGTCCCAATGTTTGTACCATAATATATTTTCAACAAGTTAATCGATTTGGGCAGGGTCTCCCTCTATACAAATGTGCAGACGATGTGTTATAACCAGGTCCAACTATTCAAAACAATTAATTCCAACATGTTTGACTGAACAAAAAGAAGCCATTCACAACAGTTCTGATTGACATTTTGCTTCAATTTAGTGAACACACTGTCCAAATCACTTAACTGGTTGAACCGTATTTTAACGTCAATGCATGTCAACGTGCAGACGTTCTAATAATTTTCAAGTTATTACAAAAATTCGACATTACTTTTCAATTTTAGGATTGAATTGAGCTGAGATTCCGTCAACTTCAATCCCTCAGAGTATTTCTCTGCTGTAGCGTTGATAATTTCTTGATGAGAAACTCCGGAGAAAATCTCGTCCAGTTGTAAAGCGTTCTTCATAAAAATAGGTACACCCTTCGGTGTTCCCGGAATCCATAAGATAAGAACTTTCAATGTGTCTGCAAATTCTTTAGCGTTCCAAATCGTCTGAAAAACTTCAGAAGAAATTGCTTTTATTTCCAAAGACGACAATCTTGGGAAAGTTCTAAGTATTCTGAAGATGGGTCCAACGCTCATGGTTAATTCCGCCGGTAGAGTCAATTTTACTACAGAGTGGCATGGTTTCTGCTCAGAGATTATCTGTGAAATAGTAAGATTTCCGGTTAACTATCAAAGGTACATTTGCGATACCGTAAGATCCGTAATTCGCTCCATTCCAGGGGGAATTAGCGTACCGTATTATTACCTCCTGATCCGAGTCCCAACCAGCCCAGTAAACCAGTCGTTGTCGATGCCAAAAATTCCAGAGACAAAGATTCCTTAAGTTTGGAAACGATTCCGCAAAATTGATCATGATTGTATTTGCGTCCAACTCTTTCTTAAGTGTACGAATTTGAAGTGTCTTGATTGCCACCATATTGGACGGAAATAAATATGTTGAACAAATCAAATTGAGATTTTGAAGTGAGTTTTTCTGAGTGACTAAAAAGTCATACAATTCATCTGGATCAATGTCACGACCATTGCCTATGGAATTACTAAAAGTTGGATTGATATTATGAATTCTGAGTAGTTTGAGTCGAAGATTTGTCCCTCTTTCTTTGAATATTAAAAGACTTCCTTTCTGAAAGTTTGAATTGGGATATAATGCCAGTTTCTCAAGTCTATTGATTTGGTTAAATTCAATGAGGGCTTCCACTGCTGAATGAAAATGTCCAAAATTATGAAAATTCAATTCTTCTAAAGAATTTGGTCGCATGTTAGAGAGAATATTTTTAAACATTCTACGACATTTGAGCAACGTTTCCGCTTTTCCACCTCCATATTGTATGCTTATTTCCAGGTCCACACTGAGTGACTTTAGTTTCGGAAGTAGAATTTGATTTGTTGGTGACTCTTTAATTCTGAGTTCGGGAGGATATTCACCGTTATGCCAATCTGACGAAATTCCTAACTCTTCCAAAGATTCACCACATATTTCCAGAATATCTTGAGCAGGCGGAGACACGCCGTGCCGAGGATCCCATTTCCGAATATCAATTCCCTTAATTTGTTTTCTGAATGTTTCACAGAATTCTATCACTAGATCTTTCACATTTAAAGTTGGATAACAAAGTCTAAAATTATAACAGGCATGAGGTAGAGTTTCTGGTGAGCGACGAAACAAATTCAGATATGACTCAAAGAAAGTCCGTTGGTCATATCGAACATCAAAATTCAGTGTATTGCGGTCATTCCAATTGTTCGCTTGAATTTCCTTCATGGCAAAAGTATTCCATTTCGAACAAACCTGGCGACAAATTTTTAGCTCTCGGAAAGGGAGATCTTGGAAAATCGATTGAAGGATCTAAAAATTCAATAATTTTATAATAAAAATAGATGCATATATTTTTTTCGGCACAATCAGTCTGAAGTTGGACAATAAGGGAGATATGCATTTTGTAGAGAATATTAGGATCTCTGGAGCCGTCCCGCTTGTAAGTCTGAGGCGCGTAGCGGCGCTAACAGGTGTTTAAGTAAAAAAAATCGACATGAAATAACTGATTCTTGACGGTACTTTGACAAAAACCAGCCCCGAAATGTTTTTTTTAATAATCTGCTGATATCTGTTTCGTAAGTGCAATTTAAAATTTTTTGATTGATCGATTTGAAGAAAGTCGAATTTTCACTGGCAAGCCATTTTGGAGTGAAAATTCTGATCTTTTTCCTAAATATGGGTACCCTGCCAGTGGAAGGTCAACTTTCTCCAACGAAAATATAAAAATTGCACAAATATATTGCAAAGAAGATAGCATCAGCAGATTTCCCGAGTGAAAATATTTTGAGCGGATTTTTTTCAAAATACCGTTCAAAAATCCGTTTTTTAAGCCGATTTCTTACCAAAACACTAGTTATCAACCGACATAGCTCTCAAGATCCTCCATATCATTCTCTATAAAATGCGTATCTCGCTTATTGTCCGTCTCCCCCTGATTTATGCTGCCGAGGGGAGGTCAATGGTTTAATGCGTGTCCCTGTTCAAGAAATATATTTTCACAATACGTATTTTAACAATAAAATATACGAGCGAATACTAAGCTAATCCACGTCTTACCATTGATATCAATTAATAGGTGCATTTATTTTAGTAGAAGTATTAAGGTCATATCATAATCAATTACCAGCTCATTTCGAGTTGCCTTTTTAATAACGGTTTCGATATTGCTTGATGTGGTAGCCATTCTTCTAAAGGACTTGTTCCTAGAAAACAGAACGAGTGGTTGGACTTTGTTTACGATGTAATTCGGATTAAACTTGCGAGTTAATTTGCCAGAGACATAGACTAAAGAATATTTCATATTCTTTTATTTTTAAAATTAGGATTAATTAATACACGCACCTTAACAGCCGGAAATATAAACTTCTGAACTTGTGTTCCTACGTTAGCATTTTACCCATGAAGTGTATATTTAAGGGTTTGCATGATTTAAAAATAAAATCCTTTCACATTTTCCTGCGTCGTCCCTTCATGTGTATCAATAGGAATGTTGAGACATTCCTGTTATAAAATTTTCATCAATTCTTGCTACCGAATATAAACATGTGCATGTGCATGTGATAAGAAAAATTATGATCCACCCTATGTCTATACATACAGGGTGTGTCAAACCCAACCGTTTATTCGTTCTGATTTCCTCAGTATGAACTTTATACAAAAACTGAGATAGCCATTTTGTTCAAAATTTAATTGCGCGACTTACAAGCCGAAAATATTTTTCAATATTTCAAAGAAATAGAATTTTATTTGAAATTTATTGAAATTGTTTTTTATTGAAATTTATTTTTGAAAATTTTTGAAGATCTTGAGAATTTTGGGAATTTTAGAAATTTTTAAAAACAATCAAAATTTCAGTTTGTTTTTCATTTTCTGATATTTGTAATTACATATTTACTGATAGCGCGTGCTATGAAGCGCACAGTGCATTCGGAGATAGCTCAAAAGACGTGCAATTAAATTTTAAATAAAATTGCTATCTCACTTTTTGTAGGAAGTTAAGATTGAGGAAATTAAGACGAATAAACGGTTGGTTTTGACTCACCCTGTATATCCCGTAAGATAGCAGTTAAAAAATAAATTGTGTCCCCGGTCTCAGTATTATTTTTGAAAGCCAAACTTATCGCGTATTTAGAGCCTAGAATTCATTCATATGACGTACGGGGTGAGCCAGAAACATGGTCGCTCAAGAAAGTATGATAGACGGATGGTTGAAAAATTAAAGACGGACATTCTGAAGTTACTGTTACATAAAACTGAAATGTCACTACAAGAGAAAGTCGGCTGGGTTCTAGATTTCACAATACGAATGACAGATTGAGACTTTTCCATCTTGGGGCGTTTCCTTTTCCACCTAATGGATTCAGAAGTTTGTCTCACCAATCTTCTATGAGAGGTCTCCGTAGTGTAAGGAGCATTTATTTTTCAAAAAATTAATTACTTTCAGATTTTAATTATGGATTTTAGGTAGTCAAAGACCTGCATCGGACGATACATAGTTATGAACCACCTTGTAAGAAAGAAACAAACAAAACAAACAAGTTATTAAATTGATATTCATTTCTGGGGGAGAATACATTCAAATATACCAATTTTTTCGTAATATTTTCTTTTGATTTTTGGAAAGAAAAATTGGGTTTTTAGTTCAGTTTCGGGCAAAAGTTCCATGGGGTGTCCCATACTAAAATCTTGAGAACAAAGACTCCTCTTTGCACTTCTTTCAATTTTTTTTTAAAATCGAGTTTTGAGTGTTGCGTGAGCTAGTGACATTTTTTATTGTTTATTCTACTGATAAATCGATGTTTTCACTGATAAATCAATGTTTCATTTTTGATGTTAATGTTGTGTGGGCTATGAATATCGATGACTTAACTAAAATTACATCCAATCCAATCCAATCCAATTGGGGCAAAGGTCTTATAGAAAAAAAAGTTTGAGCAAAATCGGAGAGATACACCTCAAATAGTTTCCTCGTTAGTTTGACCTGTACGGAAATTATCTCGATAATATAATTAGTTCACTAATACCTGAATACAAATATTATTAGATTTGTTCAATTAATCGCCTGTAGAATTATCAAGTATTTTAAAAATATTCATTTGTATTACACTTATTCATTCATTTACTTCGCTAATTTTGGTTAACAAATAAGCAAGCTAATTAAGTATTTTACAATTATTTATATTCAAAATTAGTGATAAATTATAATCAAACCAAAATTTAGTTGGACAGTAATTAAGATTAATCTGGAAGTAATTAAGAAGAGTTTGGAACCAATTAAAATTAATAATTAATTGTTAAATAATCGATAATTAAGTTTTAATTAGTAATTCAAAATTAAGTTAGAGTCATTTATTAATCTATAGGCTCCGTGCACTCAACAGAGGCAGCACCGTTTCCTATATAGTGAACAACGGTCTGGTATAGGGTGTCACCT
>JAQGCA010002382.1:0-14089 GCA_034698945.1 Protaphorura quadriocellata | reverse complement strand
CCAAATTTCAAGTTTTTAGCTCGCACGGTTAAGAAATGAGAACCATTGGAAACTGTGTAAATAAAAAAGAAGACACCCTGTATGTGCCAATATTCATTATCTGAATGTGATATCTCTGTTCTGGGAATCAACATCAGGAGAATTCAATTACCTGAACAAAAGAGAGAACATCCCTCAACGCATGTGTTTTTGCAGAAATGATTTTAGTACTCCAAAACCAGCAACGTTAAAGCGAACTTAGCGAATTTGCAAGAAAGACTATGCTCAAACTGAAGTTTAAAAAATCAGCAAAAAAATCATCCGTGCTTATTTAAGGCGAAGAAATAGTAACATATTAAAAGTTCCCGAGTGCGTTATCCCACATCATCTTCCATCACACACGACTCAAATGCGAGGATGTTAGTCTTATTATTATGTCAAACTGACTGTCTGAAATTGTCAAAGTGAGTGTTTTTTATTGTTTTTTAATTTTCAATATTTTTATTTTTATTTCAGTGGGCTCGGACGGAAACCGGAAGATGCTCTACCCCATAGCTTCTAGATGGGACGATGGAGATGTCTATCTACAAGACTTGAGAAATCGCTATAAGAAATGGGGTTTCATCATAGACGAGGAAGAGGAGGATGAATATGATACAGAGGATGAAGATGCATATGATGATAATGAAGACGAGATAACGATGACAGCTCAAAGTGCAACCAACAAGTCCAACTGGGAATTCGCGTCTTAAGACGGACGAATGGTGAAATCGTAGGCGACGAGGAGCCAGAAGGCATCGATAAAGAACCGGATATTAGCAAGTCAGAAGATGAACCAGAAGTTAACGATGAAGAAGTGTATGCCAGCGCGTTTGAAAATGACAAGCCGGAAGACTTGTCAACTCGAAGAAGACGCGGGAGGTTCTATCCTATGATTGGAGTTAACGATGACACTTTCGAACTCCCATCCTCATCTAGACGCATTCTTGTAACCAGAGGGCGTACAGGAACGTCTGAACTTGGAGAGATAATGTCAGATTCAATGGACACTCGGCCAGGATTTCCATTACGTAGGAAGGCATACGAAGAACCATTTATATATATATTTATATAGAGCTATTTTGAATGCCATGAATTTTTATTTGCTTACCTGTTTTAATTGATTCCCAGACTGGCCCGAGCAACCGCAACCTATATTAGTAGATTTATCGTTCGACGAAGAGTTGAATCTCTCAGCTGGATCGTCATATCTGATCCAAGGAAGGTCTCGTTTCAACCCAAGCGGAGTCTTCAATAGAAATATCTCTCAGGAGCCGGAAGGCCCATTATTGATCAAACCACCCATGATAGAAATCACCCGTGAGCAATTGGAGAATGTTTTCGGACGTCGTGTATCTTCTTCCAGTCTTATCAGTGGATACTGACTGCAGTATGGTGATTTATTAAGAGGATTGGATATTGCATTCATCCGTCATGACCCAATCCTTCAGTTGGAAGCATTGGATTTAAGCGGCATCAACAATAAAGACGATTTTGCCTCCGCTGTGTTTGCTGACATGTGAGACTTCTATCGTCGACGAATGTGATAGATTGTGAATGTATAGTGTAGGTATTTGGAGTTTGGCCTTTGAATTTTGTATGTGACACATATATCATAATCGTTTTTTCATCGAAGCTATTTAATTGAGTAAGTAAAGTAGCTGTCAATATTTAAATAATTTTTATAATTTAATTTCAATAATTTCTACCTCCTCCTCAGAAGGTATTCCTATTTCTGCTCAGAAGAATGTTGAGTGGCACTTCTTCGCAAAATACATATTTAAAGCAATGAAGAAATTAGAGCAACGAACTAAAGTGAGCTTGGAGGAATTAAAACTAGCAGGATTTATGGATAGTGGGCTTAACTTAAACTTGTTGACTCAGAACAACGGAGATACGTAAGCAACGGTTAACTCATTATTTGATTCGAGAACTTGTGCAAATCGAAGTCATCACGATTGACGATAACGATGAGGAAAACATCCATTAGAAGTCCAACTTCCAACACAAATGACGATGAGAGTGAGGTCAAAATGTGTATGTTTTACATGACAAATGCTCGGTTAGTTATGATATGGGAAACTTGAAGCCAATAGTATCTTGTAGTCACTTGCTGAGCTTAGCACTATCATGGCTTGCGTTGAACACACTTATACTCAGTGTCCAGTGTGCAGAAAAATACATGGAACAAAGCTTGCCTATTGTCCTGATGTCACAGTGTGAGTCGCCATAGTTAATGAAAATAGCGATGGTGACGAAGATGATGACACTATTGTTGTGATATATACATAGTCACAAACTCAGTCAAAACTGTCCCGAGTAGTTTTCCTACCTTATAATTCAGATGGGAAAATGATTCTGAGACCTTTAACCAGTGTTTGGGACCGGCGACTGTTGTTCAATGTAGGTAACAGTGCGGCGACTAATCTTCAAAATGTTTTGGTTTGGAACATACATCAATCGTCCAATGTATTCGGTGGACCGACGAATTATGGATATCCATATCTAGGTTATATGTTGAACTGAGTGTACAACATTATATATGTCAACCGGAAGCACCATAGATTGCTAAATAAGTTTCCATATAATCATACAACAGAAATTTGCATAGAGTTTGTCTTATTTAGAAAGTCCAAATACAATTGTAGAAAATACTAATGTTGAACAAGTTTTCTGAATCCAGTTGTGAATTTTACATTTCTAAACAAACTAGTAGGCCTTGTGTAGCCCATATAGACGCCACTGTTTTCCTGCTCTAAGAATAAAATTTGCCAACCAGGGAGAACACGTATATCCTATGACCTTATCACTTGGATATCATAATCTTTTGCCGATGAATAGAGCCCTTGTACCTTGCAACAGAGACAACTTTTTGCAACAGTGCAAATGCATGTCATGAGTTCCTACCGCACGGTTTTGAACCTTCTGGATAAGCTATGGCTCGAATACGGTATTGATCTTCGGAATTGGCAAGAGGTAATATGCGGTATATCTCTCCCGCGTGCATTTATTTAGGTGTTAAAAGTAAGTCTCTAAATTATTGTGTAGAAAACAACTGAAGTATTAGCATATGAGAGCTTGGCAGAACAAATCGTCCTTCCAAGTGCAGTCGCATTATTGACGCCTGGAATAAACGAAATGCAACCTCAGCTATCCACTACTAGCCCCACGCACTTAGGAAGCACTGAAAATGTCTCTCTGGATAAGGGTGAGCATAACAAAGATGATTAACGACCTCCAAACTTATCACCAATGCGAAGTCACCTTCGAGTCGCTAAAAGATCGCTTGCCACGGAATTCAATGAACGTACCCCTCCCTAATGCATTGACTGAATTTTACTGCATTGACTGAATTTTACAGCAGATGCATCAGTCAAACAACTCAACCAAACCAAAACAAAAACGGTTAATGTCGTCAGCGTAATTGCCATATTCGATCGCATTCACACAGCACAGAACCAAGCTTTCAAGAAAATAAGACGGTTATAAATATTCCATTAAAGTGCCGAGTGGTGTTAGACTATAAACGTAGCGTCGTTATAACAACATTTCATCATGAAACTTACATCTTAATATTCAAGTTATCAATTCTTGGGTTGTCGTTGCAAAAGTTGATGGGCAGTATTGATTTAGACCAACGATCAGTATTGATTTACTTCAACGCTCATCACATGGCACAAAGAGATTAGAGAGTTAGTATTGGTATTTTGGTTGCAAGCGGGGTTGGAGCAATTCTCTCCACAGTTAATACCAAACAAATATAATACAGAATGTGCAGACTATTCATGAGCAAATACTGTATGCAGTAGAACAACAAATGGTTGGGCATGACATCACACCAACAAAGGGATTTGCTGGCATTACTGAAACGTAGAAAACCGCCAGGCACAGCTGGGAAAACATAAAAGTTAATACAGTTGTAGGATATCCTTGACGAGTTTTTGAACATCTTAGGGCCGGCAGGGTTTCCCCTTAAGCTATAGTGCGCCGAAATATAACAAAACTTCCAATCTCTGGAAGGAGGTAATAATGGACTCCCTTATCCTCTGAAACTCATTGAATTCCGAGTTATTGGTGTGGATACGAATGGACACACAATCAGAATCCTCGTAAATGTCCCTGCCATGAAAAATGTAGTATTTTATCCAAGAGAAAGAGTCGTGAATATTGGTTTCCCACAAGATGGTTACAGAAAGTTTATGTCGACGCCGCAGTTTCTGGTGTGAACTCTTTCGTTGACGGCCCCCTCTTATTTCGAACAATGCTCCACGGCATCAACTGCAGCCCTTCATTGTGATGAGCTTGCGATGCTTTCTGCCGTTCAATGTTGGCCACCAAACGACTTATTTGTTTCTGGCAATCAGCTGCAGCAATAATAAGGTAACAATAAATTCTACACCTGTGGGGTGTAGATTTAATCCAGTTTGTAGACCAGTTAAGACATAATCTGTTTAAAACAATTATATAATAAATTTTAACCCATCCGAATCAATTGTTTTGGACGGCAACATGGCCAGTGTAGTGCAGGAAACTGTATCGATACGATATGGACAACCAAGTCTGGGCAATCAATTTGACAGTGCAGGAATTTCGACCTTTACGAACATTTTAGTTTAGGGTTGGATCGAAGACAATCAACGTATGCTAGTTATGGTATGCTAACTGGGCTATGCGCTATTCTTCTGGCATTTACTATCCGTCTGTTGTGTTGCATGTAAGTTCAATATAATTTAAAAGTGCAGAGAAGATATCTTAAGACATATTTGTTTACTCTCTTTGTCAGATATATAATATACATGAGCTCCGTATATAAAGTTATATCTGTTCTGTTTTCTACAAAATATCAAAGTGTGCTCAACGTGGAAATGGAAAGACCTTAGATAAGGTTGATATTGGAACAGGAGCCGTTACAAATACTTTCGTACACACTGTATCCTATACAAAGTGCCCAGCAACCAGGGCATACACCGATTTAAATACTCATAATTTACCTTCTATGAACACTTTACCGGTTTTACTCCCAGCTATTTTAGCTGAATGCCATCAATTGGAAATTAAAAAATCTCACATTTTTCTTTCGTAGCTTCATTACTACTCATAGTGTGGAAGTTCCGAAACGAAAGACGCGGAAAAGATGTCCTCGTTGACTTTACCACCATTTACTCCACACGTTCCACAATTTTAACAGTTCACCCTGTGTTTTCAGTACGTTACACTCTAATTCTAAGCACAATCTCCAAACATAACTCTTAAAAGGAAAGAAAAGGACAAGAAAAAAAATTCAAATAAAAAGTTACGCACAAACTAAATGTATAATGGATACTTTTTTGAGACGTCTTCCCACTACAATCATCCAACAAATTGCCAATTTGCATTTGTTCAAACAATTTGATCAATCTTTTGAACTTGATACAGCCTACGGCCATATTACGCAATATGAAAATATGACGTCAGGACAACCAGGCTTTTATTTCGAAATGTATCTTCACCAACTTATTGCCTACGTAGTTGTAACTCCAACTTATTTGTATAAATGCGAAGTTTTTGACAAGTGTGAAATTCATCAAATTCCATCACGAACGACATACCCAATCGTCTATCACCACCAACTACGGAAGAAATATCGTCAACTTTCAACACCTATTCAGTAAATTGTAACGATGTCACTTTCTTCTTCACATTCCAACCAACTAACCAATTGAGATTCAGACATTTCACTTGTTTCCAAATTCAAAATTGTAACAATGAATCAGAAAATTATATCATTAACCGCCCTTAAGGGACCGTACGGTCGGAACTTAAACCTCGAACCTGAAGAAATTAGGGTTCACAAAACCCTTATTTAACAACTCCACACTGCAGACTCAGGATCACTCTGCGTAGTTCTCCCTAACTTGCCTTTCATGCCCCTCGCCAAACTTTGATAAACTTTATATTTTCCATGGCTCCCAGCTTGTTTATATGTTAATGCATTAACGAACTTAGTAGAACCTTGAGCCGATTAGGCAGTTCACCCGTGCACATTCGGCTTTCGTCTATTTGCGTCTGCGCACCCTAGGCGTAGTTCATAGGTCAAAGATGACATATGGGGTCATTTGACCCCTTATGACCAGCCATAAATGATACGTCGTGGAAAATCCGAAGGACTTGTGCTTCCAAATCCGAAAACCCCAACTCTCTACGATGACACATGGCGTCACAAATAGAGGTCAAAGATGAAAAACTGAAATCGGGTTTCCGGGTAAACTAATGCACGGAGACTAATTTGGATTCGGATTCCTGCGATCCAAGTTGACCAGAATCGGTTGAAAACACGATGCGCAGAAGCATTTCCTAATTCCATCCGTGTGTATCACCCCGATCCTCGGAGTTACGTTTTGTTTTGTCTGACACTCATCATATTAATAAATGCAATTACATATAAAAATATATACAAAATCGTAGGTTACAAAAACCATGCAGAAAAAACTATTTGGTCATTGAGTCGTGTGGGTGCGGGAAGCGGAACGTACGTTCTTTCGAGGTCTTCCGCCTTATGGCCTGTTTGTGTTACGTACACAATACTGAAAGAAAGGGAATATGTCGAGAAAGGTCCTAGAACTAGGCAGACTGAAATTCTTACTACATAGCACGGCAACCAGCATAGTCGAGTAGTCTAACCATCCGAGCATAATATTCAAAGGCGGTCGGTTCAAGTCCTCCCCACTTCGACGTACTATTTTACTTTTTCGATAATATAATATTACAACCTTTACCTAGCGGATAATACTGACCACCGACCGAGGGTTCATCGGTCTTGCGTCCTAAGGTAGCTTGAGCGACGGTCAAGAAGTCGACGCCGCTGAACCCCGCCTTTATTGAACGCGGGATTCCGTAGACCACGAGTCGCGTGTATTTCCGATGAGGAGATCTCAACGCAAGATAACGCTCCTGGCTCCTTATCTTCATTATTTCTGTTGCCATTTCTAGTAATCTTTGCATAAGCTGACGACTACTTTGCGAGCTGGCTGTTCATAAATTGTAACTATAAATTTCTGTTACCTACAGCAGCCAATGTATTCGGTGGACCGACGAATTATGGATATCCATATCTAGGTTATATGTTGAACTGAGTGTACAACATTATATATGTCAACCGGAAGCACCATAGATTGCTAAATAAGTTTCCATATAATCATACAACAGAAATTTGCATAGAGTTTGTCTTATTTAGAAAGTCCAAATACAATTGTAGAAAATACTAATGTTGAACAAGTTTTCTGAATCCAGTTGTGAATTTTACATTTCTAAACAAACTAGTAGGCCTTGTGTAGCCCATATAGACGCCACTGTTTTCCTGCTCTAAGAATAAAATTTGCCAACCAGGGAGAACACGTATATCCTATGACCTTATCACTTGGATATCATAATCTTTTGCCGATGAATAGAGCCCTTGTACCTTGCAACAGAGACAACTTTTTGCAACAGTGCAAATGCATGTCATGAGTTCCTACCGCACGGTTTTGAACCTTCTGGATAAGCTATGGCTCGAATACGGTATTGATCTTCGGAATTGGCAAGAGGTAATATGCGGTATATCTCTCCCGCGTGCATTTATTTAGGTGTTAAAAGTAAGTCTCTAAATTATTGTGTAGAAAACAACTGAAGTATTAGCATATGAGAGCTTGGCAGAACAAATCGTCCTTCCAAGTGCAGTCGCATTATTGACGCCTGGAATAAACGAAATGCAACCTCAGCTATCCACTACTAGCCCCACGCACTTAGGAAGCACTGAAAATGTCTCTCTGGATAAGGGTGAGCATAACAAAGATGATTAACGACCTCCAAACTTATCACCAATGCGAAGTCACCTTCGAGTCGCTAAAAGATCGCTTGCCACGGAATTCAATGAACGTACCCCTCCCTAATGCATTGACTGAATTTTACTGCATTGACTGAATTTTACAGCAGATGCATCAGTCAAACAACTCAACCAAACCAAAACAAAAACGGTTAATGTCGTCAGCGTAATTGCCATATTCGATCGCATTCACACAGCACAGAACCAAGCTTTCAAGAAAATAAGACGGTTATAAATATTCCATTAAAGTGCCGAGTGGTGTTAGACTATAAACGTAGCGTCGTTATAACAACATTTCATCATGAAACTTACATCTTAATATTCAAGTTATCAATTCTTGGGTTGTCGTTGCAAAAGTTGATGGGCAGTATTGATTTAGACCAACGATCAGTATTGATTTACTTCAACGCTCATCACATGGCACAAAGAGATTAGAGAGTTAGTATTGGTATTTTGGTTGCAAGCGGGGTTGGAGCAATTCTCTCCACAGTTAATACCAAACAAATATAATACAGAATGTGCAGACTATTCATGAGCAAATACTGTATGCAGTAGAACAACAAATGGTTGGGCATGACATCACACCAACAAAGGGATTTGCTGGCATTACTGAAACGTAGAAAACCGCCAGGCACAGCTGGGAAAACATAAAAGTTAATACAGTTGTAGGATATCCTTGACGAGTTTTTGAACATCTTAGGGCCGGCAGGGTTTCCCCTTAAGCTATAGTGCGCCGAAATATAACAAAACTTCCAATCTCTGGAAGGAGGTAATAATGGACTCCCTTATCCTCTGAAACTCATTGAATTCCGAGTTATTGGTGTGGATACGAATGGACACACAATCAGAATCCTCGTAAATGTCCCTGCCATGAAAAATGTAGTATTTTATCCAAGAGAAAGAGTCGTGAATATTGGTTTCCCACAAGATGGTTACAGAAAGTTTATGTCGACGCCGCAGTTTCTGGTGTGAACTCTTTCGTTGACGGCCCCCTCTTATTTCGAACAATGCTCCACGGCATCAACTGCAGCCCTTCATTGTGATGAGCTTGCGATGCTTTCTGCCGTTCAATGTTGGCCACCAAACGACTTATTTGTTTCTGGCAATCAGCTGCAGCAATAATAAGGTAACAATAAATTCTACACCTGTGGGGTGTAGATTTAATCCAGTTTGTAGACCAGTTAAGACATAATCTGTTTAAAACAATTATATAATAAATTTTAACCCATCCGAATCAATTGTTTTGGACGGCAACATGGCCAGTGTAGTGCAGGAAACTGTATCGATACGATATGGACAACCAAGTCTGGGCAATCAATTTGACAGTGCAGGAATTTCGACCTTTACGAACATTTTAGTTTAGGGTTGGATCGAAGACAATCAACGTATGCTAGTTATGGTATGCTAACTGGGCTATGCGCTATTCTTCTGGCATTTACTATCCGTCTGTTGTGTTGCATGTAAGTTCAATATAATTTAAAAGTGCAGAGAAGATATCTTAAGACATATTTGTTTACTCTCTTTGTCAGATATATAATATACATGAGCTCCGTATATAAAGTTATATCTGTTCTGTTTTCTACAAAATATCAAAGTGTGCTCAACGTGGAAATGGAAAGACCTTAGATAAGGTTGATATTGGAACAGGAGCCGTTACAAATACTTTCGTACACACTGTATCCTATACAAAGTGCCCAGCAACCAGGGCATACACCGATTTAAATACTCATAATTTACCTTCTATGAACACTTTACCGGTTTTACTCCCAGCTATTTTAGCTGAATGCCATCAATTGGAAATTAAAAAATCTCACATTTTTCTTTCGTAGCTTCATTACTACTCATAGTGTGGAAGTTCCGAAACGAAAGACGCGGAAAAGATGTCCTCGTTGACTTTACCACCATTTACTCCACACGTTCCACAATTTTAACAGTTCACCCTGTGTTTTCAGTACGTTACACTCTAATTCTAAGCACAATCTCCAAACATAACTCTTAAAAGGAAAGAAAAGGACAAGAAAAAAAATTCAAATAAAAAGTTACGCACAAACTAAATGTATAATGGATACTTTTTTGAGACGTCTTCCCACTACAATCATCCAACAAATTGCCAATTTGCATTTGTTCAAACAATTTGATCAATCTTTTGAACTTGATACAGCCTACGGCCATATTACGCAATATGAAAATATGACGTCAGGACAACCAGGCTTTTATTTCGAAATGTATCTTCACCAACTTATTGCCTACGTAGTTGTAACTCCAACTTATTTGTATAAATGCGAAGTTTTTGACAAGTGTGAAATTCATCAAATTCCATCACGAACGACATACCCAATCGTCTATCACCACCAACTACGGAAGAAATATCGTCAACTTTCAACACCTATTCAGTAAATTGTAACGATGTCACTTTCTTCTTCACATTCCAACCAACTAACCAATTGAGATTCAGACATTTCACTTGTTTCCAAATTCAAAATTGTAACAATGAATCAGAAAATTATATCATTAACCGCCCTTAAGGGACCGTACGGTCGGAACTTAAACCTCGAACCTGAAGAAATTAGGGTTCACAAAACCCTTATTTAACAACTCCACACTGCAGACTCAGGATCACTCTGCGTAGTTCTCCCTAACTTGCCTTTCATGCCCCTCGCCAAACTTTGATAAACTTTATATTTTCCATGGCTCCCAGCTTGTTTATATGTTAATGCATTAACGAACTTAGTAGAACCTTGAGCCGATTAGGCAGTTCACCCGTGCACATTCGGCTTTCGTCTATTTGCGTCTGCGCACCCTAGGCGTAGTTCATAGGTCAAAGATGACATATGGGGTCATTTGACCCCTTATGACCAGCCATAAATGATACGTCGTGGAAAATCCGAAGGACTTGTGCTTCCAAATCCGAAAACCCCAACTCTCTACGATGACACATGGCGTCACAAATAGAGGTCAAAGATGAAAAACTGAAATCGGGTTTCCGGGTAAACTAATGCACGGAGACTAATTTGGATTCGGATTCCTGCGATCCAAGTTGACCAGAATCGGTTGAAAACACGATGCGCAGAAGCATTTCCTAATTCCATCCGTGTGTATCACCCCGATCCTCGGAGTTACGTTTTGTTTTGTCTGACACTCATCATATTAATAAATGCAATTACATATAAAAATATATACAAAATCGTAGGTTACAAAAACCATGCAGAAAAAACTATTTGGTCATTGAGTCGTGTGGGTGCGGGAAGCGGAACGTACGTTCTTTCGAGGTCTTCCGCCTTATGGCCTGTTTGTGTTACGTACACAATACTGAAAGAAAGGGAATATGTCGAGAAAGGTCCTAGAACTAGGCAGACTGAAATTCTTACTACATAGCACGGCAACCAGCATAGTCGAGTAGTCTAACCATCCGAGCATAATATTCAAAGGCGGTCGGTTCAAGTCCTCCCCACTTCGACGTACTATTTTACTTTTTCGATAATATAATATTACAACCTTTACCTAGCGGATAATACTGACCACCGACCGAGGGTTCATCGGTCTTGCGTCCTAAGGTAGCTTGAGCGACGGTCAAGAAGTCGACGCCGCTGAACCCCGCCTTTATTGAACGCGGGATTCCGTAGACCACGAGTCGCGTGTATTTCCGATGAGGAGATCTCAACGCAAGATAACGCTCCTGGCTCCTTATCTTCATTATTTCTGTTGCCATTTCTAGTAATCTTTGCATAAGCTGACGACTACTTTGCGAGCTGGCTGTTCATAAATTGTAACTATAAATTTCTGTTACCTACAGCAGCAATTCGTTTCCAGTAATCAGTTCCAACCAATCAAACTGGTTAACCTTAATCAGAGCTCTTCAGAGAATGGCAACAGTACAATAGACATACAACTCTAGATACAGACCCACACAGGGAATCAAAGAATCCCGGTACCGGGCAATAAACTTAGCTAATATAGTACTGCTCCATTCTTCTCTTCCTGGTGTATTTTGCTGATGATTCCAAGAGTGGTGGTGCTTGTTGCCCAATTCAGTGGTGAGGTGTTGCCTGGATTAATTCGTCCTGTGCATTTGGAAGCAAATCAAAATTGTTCACTACACTCAACCAGTACCCCAGGTCCGTTCTGTTTCATAAATGTGTAAATAATTTGAAAATAAGCCTCACCAGTTTGGGACCTAAAACCCACTTCGATGCACGCCAAAGATTAGAGGATTATCCAATAGGTTTCATGGTTCGGAGTAATGGGAATGTCTAGGTCATAGTGGTGAGGACGGTATGATCCGGTGGGTTGAATCATAGGCTTCAAAATCTATTGGATTAAAAACATGTCATCTTAAGTTATGTAGGAAGGCACCAAGATGGCATGTAATGTTCGAAGCCGACACCTCCAGTATGGGAGAAATGGGGGGATAGGAATTTAGTAGAGAATCTAGCGTAACATTTTGAAGGAAGACAAGTGAATGTAGTAGTGGAGTTTCTTTTTGGCAAATTAGAAGTTTTCGTTGATTTTTTCACTCCCGCGCGCTCGAACACACTTTTAGTGAGTGACATGACAACTCGTGTCTCAGATCCCATTTCATTTGTTTCTTTCTAAGCTTATATTCCGGTTTTCCGTGGGTATTTTGTAGATCCTTAGATACGACGGGGTAATTACACATCAGTCACTCTGTACTACGGATATGTGTGATTGACCCGCGGGGATCTTTATCCGAAACGCAAATATCTCACAAGGGAACCAAGCGACATGATACTCTCATCTAGATCCAACATACATTTTTCACACCAATTGGGATTCCCTGACATGAAAATAGTTAAAAGTCGACTGCACAAATGAAGTACATTTTTTGTCGGCCCTCCTCTTCGAATACTTTGAAGAAAAAGTGAAAAAACTCCTCTGAAATTTTTTAAATCGTGTGTTAAAATGCATGCTGTTTACGACGTTTTTCATTTCGTGTCAATGTTGAGCGGTACCCATTATAAGAATTAGAGACAATTTTGAAAAAAAAATCTAAAACAACTATTTTCGTCAAGACTTTGATTGGATACAGCAGAGAACTAGCGGAACTCAAAATCTTGAAAAACAGAATTATTTTAAATTTTTTCAAAATTTCTTCTGTATCCCTTGCAGACTAAATTCTACAGGTATCAAAATTATGTGGTGTATAAGATTTAACAATTTCTCAAGCCCTAGATTTCTGACAAAATATTGTCACCTATTCTGGTCTCACCACGCATCCCATAATTCTGTAGTTGTAAATGTTGTATTCTCTGGGAGAATTGTCACTGTCTCAAAAATTTCGAGCGATGAATTAAAGTATTATTTTTCTACAAAGTACAAATGTTCATGCTGTCTAAACTACCTATTTTTATTTGAGACGATTTTAGTGTTACATGAAGATTATGTCGTCGCAGATTTCGATATTGCTCAGTTCATTTAAAATGATTACATAGAGAATATTATTAGAATAGTTGGACGGAAGTTTGGATTTCTCAATAATGTGTGCACATGGTGACGCATAACCTTTACCCCCCCCCCCCTCGGCAGCCCAATTAATTCAAATAATTCAGCAGCGAAAAATCAACTTTCCCCTCCCCAAACCGGGCCAACAAAATTTTAAAAATCAAAAAAAAATTAAAAATATTGCAAAAAAGAAAGTCTCGGCGGAGTTTTCAAAAACAAATATTTTGGCATGTTTTTGTAGCAGAAAACCTATTTTTCTGGGTCTTTTTATGCCGTTTTTTATTTTTACTTAAACGCTCGTCAGCGCCGCTACACGCAACGGATATTCAATCAGAATGGCTCCCGGGGTTCCCAATAAGGGGGAGCAAAGGTTATGCGTGACCCAGTACATTAAAATCAATTGTATTCTTCAAGAGACATTTGGAAATTATTTCATACACACTCTGACTATGTATTTTTCATTCCACAAAAACATTTAAAAGATTGGTGGAATTAACCAGAATTTCTCACTAGGTTATCCTTCACACACACAAAGACAGATAAGTGAAGATAAGTAAAGTTTTGTTTGTTGCATTTCACTGGAGCCACACTCGTGACTCACCCTCGTGCCTTATAGTAATACCGTGTATTATTATAAAATGTCGTTAGCAAGATACGAACTCACTCAATGATGAGTCACCAAAGTATTTTTTTGCAGGGTGGCTCATAGTCATGATCAGATCACATTTCACCCTCACCTAAATGTTAGGAACTCTGGGTTGTAGTAAATAG